>PVJH01002616.1:88842-163561 GCA_004026705.1 Nesogale talazaci | reverse complement strand
TGTAACTTTTTTGAGGGTAGAAATGTTGTCTGCCTTGTTTAGCATCCCTAACCTTTTCCACGGGAGAATTCAGTAAGTATTGCAGCAATAGGAAGGAGGATGGATATCGGAAAGGATGGAGGGCAGACAGACAGTTGGGACAGGAAGGCAAAGGGAAGCATGAGTGAATGAAGGAGGAGCATTGTGGAGGGATAGAGACAGAGGAAGAAAAGACATCAGCTAGGGTGTGGGAGGAGAGGGATTCACAGAGAACTGGATGGGTTTCAGGGAGTAGCCCAGGTTTTTGTTCTACTCTTTACTTTGATTCTGCAAGTGAAGGGTAGGAGATAACTTATGAACACCTTTTTAGTAACCCAGATAAGATAATACCATATTCTCATGAATAAGGAAAATGGTGGTACAGTAGAGATAAGGGGAGGAATTAATTAGGAAATAGGATTAATAGAACTTAGTTTGTGATTAGACTTAGGAGATGAGAGATAAACTGGAGGTCAAGGATGGCTCCCAGGTTCTTCTGAATTACACATAACCTTTCCGTTTTCAGCGAGTGAGATCTCTTTCTCTTGCTCTTACCTTCAGCTCCTTTCCTCCATTCTCTCTTTATCTTTTAGTTTTTAAAATCACTTTCCTTTATGCCCCTTCTTTCTGATTATTCACTCTCTCTATATTTTTGAAACTTTTTCTTCTTTTATGGAGGAAATATCCACAGGATGTCTCTTCATTCAATCTTGTTGGATGGTGGTTTTCCAGGGACTCCTTTGTTGGAGACCCCTGCTGACCATTATGAATATTTTGGTGTAACATTTTCTGTCCTTGCCAGTAAGTGACTTCATGATTGGAGAGATTTTTTTTTTAACTTCTGTTTACCCAGTTTTACTATATATTAAAGCAGTGGTTCTCAACCTGTGAGTTGTAACCCCTTTGAAAGTCCAGTGATCCTTTTACAGGGTCTCCTGATTCATAACAGTAGCAAGTTTTCAGTTATGAAACAGCAATGAAAATAACATTATGGTTGGGGGTCACCACAACATGAGGAACAGTGTTAAAGGGTCTTCCCATCAGGAAGGTTGAGAACCACTGCATTAAAGTAAGACATTTATCTTACTGGCCTGGAGGTGACTTTTAGCTAGGTATAAAACAGGCTCCATATTTTGCCTAAAACTGTGAATTGCTGTTATGTTACCAACAAAACTAATTTAATATTAAGACAGATCATGGCTTATTGTGTATGTAATCTCTTGTTGTTTTGAAAATGTGTATGTTTCTGAACAATTTACATTTTAAGAAGTCCATATCTCTCCTAATTTAAAAAGGTAAAAGGAGTGTTCTCTAAGACCCTATTATTTAAGTGTTTTAGAATTTGGAGATGTAGGATAATCAGAAAGGAAACAAGCCCCTTGTGGCACAGTGGCTCAAACATTGTTTCACTAACTACAAGGTCAATCGTTCAAGCCTACAAGATGAGGCTCCCGTAAAGAGCTGCAGTTTCAGAAATTATATATAAGGCTGGAATCAGTTCAATGACAGTGATTAGCGAGTAACAGAAAGGGATACATATAAAGTATACGTTTTAATTGTCTTTGGTATTTTTTGTAATGAGGCACGGTGTAAAGAAATAATAAACGTGTGTCATTGTGTATGTTGAATGAATATAATTGAGTTATATTTTATCCACAGAGTCTCTTTTTCAGCTCCTTTTGGAAATCACTGTTCGAAGTACTGGAATGAATGACAGCACGGGACAGTCCTTGACAGCACTTTCCTGTGCTTGTCTCTTTAGTCTGGTGGCCTCTTGGGGAGAAACAGGAAGGACACTTCAAGCTATTTCTGCTATACTCACCAACAATGGCAGCCATGCTTGCCAAACTATTCAGGTATTTCATGCTTGCTGCTGCCTAGAAAATCCTTTATATGGCATCAAATATGTACCTGTTCTCTTTTGAAAAGAAAGGCTATAGTTTTAAAATGCTGTACTTTTGATTGAACGATTATGGTTTCTCAAGCATTGTGTTTTATCTCTTAGTTATGTTAGTATAATGCCTTTTAAGCTTCAGTATCTGTGGGATAAGCTTTTCACCATTTTTAGTGTTGAGAGGTACCCTGCTCCTTAGGGGCACGTTCAATTTAATTCTTTTGCATGTCCTAGAAATAGAATAAGAAGTTATTGTTCAAGTCTTTGTTCTCTGCCTTTACTTGACCCTGACTATAGCATCCAGGACAGATGAACAGGTAGCCCCAAACCTGCCAAAGGCAGCCCAGGGAATTGATGGGTCACTTTCTGTGGCTTGTTAAGCATGAGCAGTTTGCTGATTGCATTTCTACTCTTAGTCTTTTCTTTGTCCGCTCTGCTTCCAGTCCTTTTGTACCTTTTTTTTTCTTTGGTTTTTGTTTTTTTGGGGGGCGGGGCATCACTGCCCTCTGGTGGTCGTGGGAGCCACCCAGCCTTGCTCCCAGAGAGCCAGTGCTGGATTTGAACCGCCAAGCCCATGGGCCTCAGTCCTGCACTCAACCATTTACGCCACCAGGGCTCAACCCCTTCTTGTTCCTTTTTATGGCACTTAATTACTTTTGAAGCTTGTCAGATGCTATGATTTTTAAGCTGTGTTCTATAAACCCTGAGCGGAGTTTGCAAATGTTCAAGTTTGAGTATATTTTTAAGATATACAAATATTTCTGAAGTTTTAATAAAGTGATGCAGTTATTTATAATATATATTTTAATAGAATCATAACCATAAACACTTGAACTTATTGGACTTCTGTGGTGTTCATTTTTGTCTTGGAGCTGATAGCAGTGCTTCATAAACGAGGTTCAGGGAAACTCTCCTAGTGGGTCAGACGTGAGATCTGAATGGTGAGGGAGAAGATGTTGGTATTGTGGGGTGGGAAGAGAATGTTCCAGGTGTCCTTGTTTTAAGACCTGGACCTGAGAGTAAGAATGTACTATTTGTGGGCAGAAAGAAGTTTAGCAATAGGACACTGTCAGGCAACAGAGATAGGACTTGGATGTAGAGTTATCCAGCTCAATTATTGTGGCAAACACTAGGCCATACAAAACTGTTGAGTCCTGAGTTGAACTACTGAATCTGAATTTGATTGTATAACCCTCCTTGATGTGCGTGAGCTATTGAATTATATATGTTAATTGTAGCTCAATGAAATGAAACAAATCTACAAGGACCCCTAAAGTTCTTTGTAATCCCTCCTTATACTCCTCATTCCCAACTCCAGTCAAAGCCCTATGTTGAAGTTACAATGTTCTTTATTATTTGGATCCTTTTTATCCACTTCATTTCAAGAAAAATCTATTGGCTTGAGTCTGTATGGAAGAGGGGGAAATCTTCCATTGACAATATAAAACTAACATCTCAGATTGTTTTGGAACTCGAATTCCTATTACTGGTCTCTTTCTAAAACCTTAATCTAAGGGAAGCATTTGATTTTATATACAGTTATATGTATAAAATATTGTATGTGGCATATTTAATATATACTATCTATTGTGTATAAAGTATAACTATTTTTATATGTTATACAGGATATGGTATGTATATAACATTTTAGCAGGACTTATCACTAAGCAATGGCTCTAGTGTCCCTTTGAAAGTTCTGTTCTCTAGAAAGCTCTGTTCTCTAGAATGACACTTCAATAGAAATTAATGTAAGATAGATATGTAATTAAAAATTTTTACTAAGCACTTTAGAGAGTGAGAAAAACTAGACAAATGAATTTTAATAATGTATCTTATTATCTATTATGGGCTGTAATTTATGTTACCATATACACAGTGTAGGTTACCTGGTGCTTTTGAGAGAGATGCATACTTCAGTGTTTTTAGTAAAATGTACAAGTTATTCATTTTTTAGATTTAATATACAAGGAGGTACCTCCCCCAAAGCAAAATTGTTTTCAAAATTGTTTATTTAGATTTTTTAAAATAAAGCTACTTTATTACATTCAAAATACTCTCACCAACATAATACATTTGTAAAATCTGAAGTTCCATTTTTGAAAACATTTTTCAAACTCATCTGTTTGGATGACTGACAGCACCTCCCTGATTTTTCCCTTCACCTTTCCCATGTCATTAAGTCGCTGCCCCTTCACGTCCCTCTGCATTTGCAGAAAAAAAGAGGTTGCATGCCATGAGGTCCGGTGAGTAAGGTGTGTGGAGCAAGAGAGGCATGTGCTGCCTTTGCTCCCAAACTGGCGCACTGTGATGGCTGTGTGGCAAAACCAGTCCCCCGTCTGCCACAAATCAGGCCTTTGTTGTCACATACTGTTAGGCAATCTTTTCAAAACCTCTAAATAGAAAGCTTGATTAATAGTCTGACCTGGTGGAATGAACTACAAATCTCCCTCACATCAAAAAAACAAATGAACATTGTTTTGATCTTTGATTTCACTTGAGGTTTTTTGGGTGAGGTGATGATGGCATCTTCCACTGACTTGATTAATGTTTGCTTTGGGATAGTAAGAATAGCACCATGTCTTGTCTCCAGTAATGACCTTGGGAAAAAAGTCTGGGTTGTGTCAGCACTGTTCTTTCAAAGCATGGCATGCATTCTTCCACTCGATGCTCTTTTTTCTGGTGAGTCAGAAACTGAGGCACAAATTTCACAGTGACCTTTCCCATTCCCAAATCTTCCATTAAAATTCACAGAACCTAGCTCCAAGATAGTACAGATAACTAATCCACCTCTTCAATGGTCCATCTTCTGTCTTGTCAATATTTTAATCCTTTTGGGAGGTTGACAGATATCCAGAACAAGTCCAGAACTTGTTATAAGTCAACATTTCACCTTCTTTTGAAATGAGAAAACTCCTCCTACATCCAAGTTTTTCCCATAGTGCTGTCCCTGTAATCTGTATTTAATTTCACAGCAGCACACTATTCTCTTAAGTTGGCCATCACAAACACTAGGCTTGAGGGAAACGGCGTCTATGAAAAAATTCACTGTGACCAGAGAGAACCTTCCCAGGTGATGCCACTGGGTTCACTAACTCAGAGCAAGTTGCTTGATCTTTGCCTCTCAGAAAAATGTGTACTGCAAAAGCTTTCTTTCTTCTTCCTTTTTTTTTTTTTGAGTACCCCCTTGTATATATAAATTTCAAAACCATTTTGTTGGGAGCTAATACAGATATCCTACCATTTCATAGTTTAATCACATCAAAAGGTATTGTACAATTGCTCGATTCTAATTGCCATAAATTATCAAGGAAGTCTCTAAGGTGAGCCAGAGCAGATAAAAGAAAGATCCAGGAACGGATTTGGACTCACACTAAATTCTAGCTCCAGTTGAAGAACACTCAGTCCTTACAATATAGCCCTGCTCAATACTCCCCCTCATGAAGGAAACACAGAAGGTATAAATACTAGAGCACAGTATGGAAAAGAAATCAGAAATAGCTATCAGATAGAGTAGCGTCTGGCGTCTTGAAAGCATGCTTTCAAATATGACATGTTAGCTAAGTCTTCTTGGAAAAAGCACAGTAACATCCATGACTCAAGGATTGTAAATTATGGAAAACCATCAGTGCTTAAATTATGAGATTCTGTTGTGTAGAAGGCTATGGATGGCAGTAGAAGCTGAAGATATATTTGTGAGATCTACACAGAAGATACTATATATACTTGAGTATAAGCTAAGTTTTCCAGCCCATTTTTTGATCCAGTTTTTGTGGTAAACTTGGTGCCTTGGTGGATATTCGAGCTGGCTTTTACTTGAGTATATATGGTAAGCCTCTGGTGTTTTCCCTAGAACCATAATTGACAGAGGGTAGTAAAGTGGATACCAAATAGAGTATTGGGGAGCTGATTATAGAAGATTAAAATGATAAGCCTGACTTGAATGGTTAAGATCTTGTCAGTGGATTTGATACTTTTTACCCGTTTAAGGTTTGTGTCTTTAAGTGAGCTTAATTTTTTTTTACTTATATACCAAACACCATTATTCTAAATAATTTCTCTTATACATGCTTGTGTATTTCAAAAGTGTCTTGCCTTCTCAAAATGTGTTTTTTGCTTTTTTCTTCTCTGTTGTCTAGGTGCCAACAATACTAAATTCTCTCCAGAGAAGTGTACAAGCCGTTTTGGTCGGAAAAATTCAAATTCAAGAATGGTTTAGCAATGGCATTAAGAAAGCAGCTTTGATGCACAAGTGGCCATTAAAAGAGATATCTGTTGATGAAGATGATCAATGCCTCCTTCAGAACGATGGGTTTTTTCTTTATCTCTTATGCAAAGATGGCTTATACAAAATAGGCTCTGGATACAGTGGAACCGTGAGGGTAATGCTGCCCCTTCCAGTAGTTCTCAGTCCCGAGAGAGACCCGTGTTGATGAATTGTGTTCTCGTTCTTAATCTCCTCTACAGAGAAGAGAACCACCCAATTTAAATGTAGCAGTCATACCTTAAAAACATTAATTGAAGTGTGTATTCTTCTGTTAGTATTCTTCTAATTACTCTTCTGTTAGTATTCTTTTCTTTAATTATTAAGTATAAAGCTGCTGATAGACTAATATTTGTTATTTTGCAGGGCCATATATATAATTCTACATCCCGCATCAGAAACAGAAAAGAAAAAAAGTCTTGGTTAGGGTATGCTCAGGTAGGAGACTATGCATAATAAGCCAAACTTAACTTTCATACATTGTAAAAACTTGTAATTTGTATTTGTACATGCAGTTGATTCTGTTTGAACAGCAATGATGTATACATAGTGGAATGGCCTTCTAAAAGTTCAATAGAAATTCATGGAGTTTCCATTATTTTTGAACACCACCACTGCCCACCACTCACATGTGCCATGTGTGTGTAAAAAAGTGTTAACAATAGAATAGTTGCTATTGGACCAGTTCTGACCTAGGGTGACCTCTCGTGCATCAGATTAGAACTGTGCCCCACAAAGTTTTCTTTTTTTTGGCATCATTGCCCTCTAGTGGTCGTGGGAGCTACCCAGCCTTGCTGCTGCTGAATTTGAACCGCCAAGTCAGTGGGCCACGGTCCCACACTCAACCACTACGCCACCGGGGCTCAGCCTCCACAAGGTTTTCAATGGCCGATTTTTTTTTTTTTTGTATACTGCCAGGTCTTTCTTTCTCGGTCCTTCTAGGCTAACTCAATGTACCAGCCATTCATTTAACAGCGGAGTGCTTAACTGTACCACCTGGGGGCTCCAATTAAAAACAAAGAAATGTATAAAAACAATCCTACTAACATCTGTTCGATTTCAATTCATCACAACCCTGTAGAACTGCTACCTGCAGCTTCTGAGACTTTAACTCTTTCAGAAGGCAGACCGCTGAATTGTTCACTTGTGGTGGTTGGCAGCTCAGTGCCCTACTTATGTGAAACCCCAGGGTTTCTTAGAAGCAGTATAGCACAGTGTAAAAATCATTAGCCTAGAAGCCACAAGAGGCTTCTTTTTAGTTCTGGCCTTGCTTTTTGTCGGCTGTGTGATTTTTGAAAATCCAGTTTACTTTTTTGGTCCTCTGTTGTTTAACATTTGTAAAATGGATCAAAATGCTTCCAGTTGGAATTCTCGTTTAGGTGGGTTTCTTGATGGTCATCTATGCCATCTTTCTGATGAGCACATCAGAATTGCAGAATATATCTGGTAGATTCTCTATTCTCAGTCTGAGCCCTGGCCTTGCCAGCCGCACGGGACCGACCACACATCACAGAGTATCTGCAAAGGGAGGAGAGCTCGACCAGGCTGCCTTCTTCATGTCATTCTCTCATCTCCTCAGCCAAATGGGACTTAGCTTCTTAAATAGAGACAGCAATTCGCTGTGCCCCTCTCCTCTGTGGAGGGGAGCGAATGAAGGAGGGAACTGACAGACCAGAAAGTTTCCCTCTGGGAAGGAGTACAATGAAGATGTCTCTGAACAGCCACTGGGCCCAACTTGCAGGGTTGTTGTCAGCATCAAATACCATAATAAAAAAATATCGGGGCTGAGCCCCGGTGGCGTAGTGGTTGTGAGCGGGACTGCGGCCCACTGGGTTGGGGGTTCAAATCCAGCAGCAAGGCTGGACCTCCTACTCCCACCACCAGAGGGCAGTGATGCCCCCAAAACCAAAACAAACAAACAAAAAATCAGTGCATTTTAGAGACCACAAAAATAATTGGTTGTTACATGAAAAATAATCCTGTTATCCCAAGTAGGTAGAAGATTCTAAAATTCATTTTTGCAGACTTATTAGTCAGTGATTGTTTTTTAAGACACAGCATATTTTGAAGTGTCTCATCCAGTTTTTTGGGTTTTTTTTTTGTTACCTGTTATTCTAAGAAAACATGCATGGAAGACTTTTTATACAGAAATCATGGCCAGCAGTACTTCAGGTATCAAAAACCACTACTCTCTCTATTTTGAAATAACAACTTAGATATTTCAATTGTATTTTGAAGTAGTGGGGATCATTTTTATTATTTTCTTGCAACTGGTAGTCACTTTGAATAAAATACATATCTTGTTCTATATAGTCTATTATTTACATACATCTGAGAATGTGATAGCTATAAATTGATTGTCAAATAATATGCAGTGAATTTCCTCTTGATAAAGCATACTCACGCTCTGTTACTGTTTAGACATCACTTCTTGTTGAGTGGCTTCAAGGCAGCGCTGACACTCAGCAGTGCCAACACCAGAGGGAGGCACTGCCCGCCCGCCCTGCGCCATCCTGACTCTCACCATGTTGAGCTCATTGCTCTAAGCCCAGTGTCTCTCAGTAGTGACCTTGGTGTTGATGTTTTCTTATGCCTCCAAAAACTGTCCATGGGCTTGTCTGACTGCTTTTACTGCTGAGTTTTTAATGTCTGAAACGTTTTCATACGTAACACAAGGAAATGTCTTTGTCGTTGTCAGGGTTACTTATTGTATAGCGATGTGAATAGCCACAGCATGACAGCCATAAGAATAAGCCCAGAAACCTTGGAGCAAGATGGCACTGTAATGTTACCAGGTATGTCATTCCACTAGTTGTTTTTTCTTCACAAGGAACATTAGTACATGTGCATGTTAGGCATTTAAACATGTGACAAATGATTAGCAGGAAATAGCGTGCTTGCTTACAGAGTTGTCAAAAATTTTGACATGCAAAACATCTTATAGTCTACGTAAAGTTAAATGCATGTGAGGGCAATAGACATCTGGCATATCGTATCGATAGTTTTAATATTTATCTTCAAAATGTTGCCCACCTTTTACTTTATTCCTTTTTTACCACCCAACCTCCCAACTCTCTCATCTTATGAATTCCTGCTGTATCACTTTGTTGTTCTTATTTAACATCAAATTAAAGCCAAAAAAGCCCATTGACTCTCACGAGACTTTGTTTCAAAGACTATTCTGTTTATTTTTCCTGTAATAGCATACATAACACTTTGCGCTTTCCTCCTTTTTTTTTCTAAGTACTTTCTGAGACAAATTTAAGAGTGTATTGGCAATTGTTAAACAAATCTGTCACTTATCCCTTTATATCAAACTCTGATAAAGGACTGTAGGCACAGTTCATTTGGCCTTAATCCACCCTCACAGTCATGGCTGTTTATAATGAGGTCGTAAATCTCACATTTTTGTGCAACAGTCAGCAAAAGCATAAAATATTTTTCCATTGGAAGGTTTTAAAATTTGCTTATCCTTTGTGAAGTGGCTCGTTGATATTAAAATGCTGACTGTTTAATGTGTCTGCCACTAACTTTAAGGCAAGCATCAAGCAGTGTTCCTTCTAGGCACCTGACCAACCGAGTGCCGTGGAGAAGCACGGCCCTGAAGAACACAGAAGGCTAATGGCTCCCAGTCTGCTTGTTAATTATTTGCATTTAGAAAAATTAACTCCATCAATTATGTGAATATTGCTACGTATGCCCAAATAAGTTTACATGACACCATGTTAAGGTAAATGTCACATTTTTGTTTCCCCTTTCAAATATCTGGCAGCTTAGGAAAATAGTTTAATATCTAAAAAGACATTTTATAACCGATTGTTTGCAATTGAATCTGTAAGGTAGTTTTCATCATAAATCTTGCACTGTGTTTTTGGTCCCAATAATCATAATGATCATTTTTAAAATGTAATGTTAACATGTAGCTTAAAAGCATTTATACAAAGTAATCACGTTTGTTTGAAAGAAATTAGAGGAGATAAAGAGAATAAAATCAAAACCACCTGTAATACACTTTCTTTATATGAGCCTCGTTAACACATTTGTGAATATTCATTCTCTTTTTTCCTATGTGTCTATGTATGTACTGTGATCATATTCTAGTACTGCTTTTTTTTGAAGCCTACTCACTACCTCTAGTCCTATCACTTACAATTCTGAATACATTAAGTAATCTTCTATATATCATTTTTTTGGGGGGGCGCATCACTGCCTCTGGTGGTCGTGGGCGCTACCCAGTGCTGCTCCTGAGAGCCGCCGCTGGATTTGAACTGCCAAGCCCGTGGGCCGCAGTCTCACACTCAACCACTTATGCCACCAGGGCTCAGCCCCTATATATCATTTTAATGTTAGACAGTATATTCCATTGATCAACAGTGTAGGAACAGAATTAAGTTTTCTTTTTATTGGTTGTTGCTGTGATAACTTACATTGTAATGAGCATCACTCTCAGAGCGATCTCTGTGTAAGTAGACATTTTAGGATAATGACCTAGAACAAAATTTCTAAATTTTGATAAAGAGTGAAACACCTCCTTCACCCTTCCATCCCTAAAATGGATGAAAATTGCAAAGGATTTACTTCCAAGAATTCCTGGCCACTTACAGAGACTGCAAGTGGCATGATCACTACCATATTTCCTCCCCCCCCCCCCCAACACCATGATTAAAAATTAATTTTAAAATGCCCTCTTTTCCGTGTAAATCCCTCAGCATCATTAACCAGGTGACATGCAACTTTAAGAAGCTTAAGTATGGCATTACATTCTGCTGTGTCATAAACTTACACTGTGTTTTGGAGAAGAATGGACTAAACTTTGAGAGAAAATCGTGTGTCCTCTGAACTGTTCGATACTGTCCAGATTTTTCTGAAGATGCATGCTGTCTTACCCCATCCCTGAAGGATAAAGAAAGAATCAAAGGAAATCCTTCTGAAGTCTCAAGACAAGAAGGTTCAGCCTGGAAGCCTGAAAGAAGTTGCCACGTTCCCATGCTTGGATCTGGGCCTTACTGTCTTCAGTGCCCACCCTCTGCCCTAAGTAGGACAGCTACCCACTGCCCTTCCCTTCACAGAAGGGGCAGGAGGAGTGAATGTCAGGTTTATAAGTGGTAGTGTTTGAAATGAACGTAAATCAAGTAATGCCTTGAGCGTCAGATTCCAACTTTAAAAAAATACCTGGTTTTCAACCTAGTATAGTATTGCTGAATTGAAAACATTCTCTTTTGTTTGTTTGTTAATTGTCATTTTATCCTTTATTTTTCAGCACACCTTTTAAATTGTATCCTTATGTCATTTACTCTCCATCTCTGGTGACAGATTGCCTCCGAACAAGAGGCTTTTTGCAACTCTTCTTGCGCCACGTCACCCCCACCCCTGCATTTATCTGAAATTATAATGAGTTTTTCTTCTTTGCTTTTTAGTTTAAAATCTTACTGCTTAAAGCTTGAGAAGCATCTTTCTTGTGCCTCTTTGTATTCTGTACAGTGGACTAGGAACTCTTTCTTTCGATTTCTCCTCTCTTTGATTACCAAGTCTCTTGGGCTTCCAGTGGGCCTTGTCTCCCAGTTTCTATTTCCAGTTTGTGATCACTGAATTCTCTATTTGGTAAGGGTCTGCCTGTGTTTTGCATATTTATAATAAGGAAGAATGCTAGTATGAAACTCCTGGGCAAAGATATGGTGTAATCCGTTTATTTGGGTGGGGGGGTCTCCATTACTGCATTCTAGAAACAGAATGTTTCATTGATTCAGGTGCAAATAGAAACTTGGTTTCTTCTGGTAATTGTGATTAATGGAGAGATTCATCCTAGTTCCCTGCAGTTATTTTGGGAAATGTGTGTGCTTTTTATACTTGCTTGCTAAATGTTTATTTGTTTGTCCCCCCAGCCCTCCCCTAAAAAGGATGCAGTATATACTTAGATGTTACTTTGCTTGTAGTCTTATGTTATATATAGTAGCGTTTACTAACACCTGTTTCAGTGGTCCTTCTGTGATACAGGTATCCCTTGTTGTAATTGACCCAGTGTGTTATACCGATCTCAGTTTACATACAAGGTACCGTTCCACAGAGATATGTACATTCTGATAAAGTAAGAGACTCTGGCCAAGGAAGATACATGACTACTTATTGCCTAAAAGAAATGCATCTGAATAGTTGTATGAGGCAATGCATTTGCCTGTTCTATTGAGAATGAGCCTTTTAAAAGTTTAAAGCTTGCAAAATACATGGCTGGAAATAAGCATTGAACTTACAAGTGAAAAATTGTAAAACCAATTTTGAATTTTTTCTGTTTTATAAAGCAAGGTATATCTGTAGTTGGATACCATAGATTCAAATACAGAAGCTGTAGGTCTATCTGTATTTTTCTGTGACCCTAATTACCATAATGTATGTCTGAGGATACATCGCATGTGATTGTATTGAAATGGTAATAACCAACATTGTAGTTTGTTCATCACGGTGCATGTTTATTACCAAATTATATTAAATACTAATTCCTTTTGAAATTAGGTGGGTTCTCAGGACTTTGAATGTGGAAGAAATTATAAATGTAAGCACAAAGCTGTAATAACTAGGTGAATTACTAAGAATCTGTCAATTTGTAATGTCTTATAAAAAAAGTACAGTCTCCTTTTTAGTTAAGTTTATCCTTATTGCCTGGAGAGCTTTCATTTTGACTTCAACAGAGGAGTAAAGTCATTTTATGAGGTTTTAATTTATATCATGATATATTTTTTCTTTCTTCAATGCAGAATGCCATACTGAAGGTCAAAATATTTTATTCACTGATGGAGAATATATTAATCAGATAGCTGCTTCAAGAGATGTAAGTACCATGAATCATGAGGAGCTGGCATATGTGGCATGAGGCCTTTTATCTGAAATTATTTAATTTTGTTAGAATATACCAAAATAGGCTGAGCCCTGGTGGCCTGGTGGTTGTGCGCGGGGCTGCGGCCCACTGGGTTGGAGGTTCAATTCCAGCAGTAGGGCTGGGCCTCCTACTCCCACCACCAGAAAGCAGTGATGCTTTCTGCCCCCCCCCCCCAAAATATACCAAAATAAAGCCACACTCTGGCATGTAGCATAAACTACTCCAGAAGGCTTCCGAGGCGGTCATCTTGCCTGAGCGAGCGGCCCTGCTTTCTTGTGGAGAACAGCTGTTGGGCTTTCTGCTAGCAGCTCCAGGCTTTGCCACTAACTCAGGAAGGCTCCTTATTAGGCTGTGTTGGTGGTGGCAGTGGTGCTGGTGATAGGCTCCCACACCTAGTGAACCTTTGGACAAGAGAAGGAAACATTTCCCCCACGTGCATTTCCCTCACAGCTGTAGCAATGTTCAAGTCCATTGTTACAGCCACTGGGTTAGTCCATCTCATTGAAGATCTTCCTCTTTTTTTTGTGGACGCTCTACCAAGAATGATACCCTAATTGAGAATTCTGTCTCTTTAACATAGGAGACATACTCGATCCTCATATTCTCACTTCTGAGGAACATTCAGACTGTATTACTTTTAAGACAAATTTGTTTTTCTGGAAGTCATGGTATATTTGGTATTCTCCACTAACTCCATAACTCAAATACATTAACTCTTCTACTGTCTCTTTTATTCACTGTCCGGTTTTCACATGGGTAAGAGGTGGTTGAAAATACGCTGGCTCAGGGTACAGTGTAGCACTGATGAAACATACAACTTTCCTCTGGTTATTTAATGCTTCCCCATCCCCATCCCCCACTACGATGACCCCAATTTTGACTTACAAATCTGGCTAGACCAGAGCATGTACATGGGTACAGATAAGAGCTGGAAATACAGGAAATCTAGGAACAGATAGACAACTAGGGACCGATATTGAGAGTAGCGATACCAGGAGGGTAAAGAAAGCTTGGGGAAGAGTGGGTAACTGATCACAGTGATCTACTTATAATCCCCTTCCAGAGTGGTGGACAACAGAAAAGTGGATGAAGGGAGGCATGGGCCAGTGTAAGACATGATGATAATGATTTATAAATTATCAAGGGTTCTTGAGGGAGGGGAGGAGGGGAAATATGAGAAGTGGATACCAAGAGCTCTAGTAGAAAGAAAATGTTATAAAAGTGAAGATGGCAACTTATGTACAGATGTGCTTGACACAGTGGATGTATGGGTATGGATTGTGATAAGAGCTGTAAGAGCCCCCAATAAAATAATTTTAAGAAAAGAAAATACGCTGGCTTGAGTCAGACTCGGCTTACTCCGCAAAGTTACATTTTTGGTCCTTAACCTTTGAAATGAGTCTTGTGCACCAAATTACACCAACTTGTACAACATAACTGTGGGTGTTTTTATTTCTTTTAGGATGGTTTTGTTGTCAGAATATTTGCCACAAGCACGGAACCTGTGCTGCAACAAGAACTGCAACTTAAACTGGCCAGAAAGTGCTTACATGCCTGTGGTATATCACTGTTTGATTTGGAAAAGGACTTGCATATTATAAGTAAGATGGCAAAATAAGTCTTTCCTAAAGAATGTTGATATAATGTAAAAAGTGTAGTCAATGTCATTGAACAATATGTATAGGAATTGTTTAATGGGAACCTAATTTGCTATGTAAGCTCTCACTAAAACAATTATATATCTCTATAATATATTATATATATATATATATATATATATATATTTCAAGCTAGAGGCTGAGCCCCGATGGCATAGTGGTTGAGTGCGGGACTGTGGCCCACTGACTTGGCAGATCAAATCCAGCAGCAGCTCTCCAGGAGCAAGGCTGGGCCTCCCACTCCCACCAGGGGGCAGTGATGCCCACAAAAAAATGAAAAACATTGTTGGATACAAAATTCTCTTGTAAGTCATCACCTAATTCACAAGAAGTTCTTTTACAACAAGGGGAAAATTTAGATTTTCTTATTCTTCATTCTTTAAAGAACGAATATTGTGACTTCAACAATGTAGCTCATGTTTTTTAGCAGCTCTGTTGATGTCTGTGATTGTAAAGCACAATCACGAGTTATTATGTGTGAATAG
Source organism: Nesogale talazaci (assembly GCA_004026705.1). Taxonomy (NCBI): domain Eukaryota; kingdom Metazoa; phylum Chordata; class Mammalia; order Afrosoricida; family Tenrecidae; genus Nesogale; species Nesogale talazaci. Next base: position 148,374 of record PVJH01002616.1, on the reverse strand, counting down.
CTAGGACAAAGTAGTTTCTTAAACAGTGGACTGGAAGACCATTGTAAGGTATTGCCTAATTTACCGTTTTTATTTTGACTAGTCCAAAGGAAAATTATATTTACTAAGAATTGTGGATGGGCAACTCATTGGACATTGTTAGTTTACACAACCCTGTATACTCAGTTAAACTGTTACAAAATTCTATTTGAAATGTCACTCCAATAATAGTTCTCTCATTTATATATATCAAGTTCCCTTTGAATATATTACCACGATATTCATGGAATAATTCCATTGGTTGTGAAAATGGTAACATGTTGATTAATAATATATCATTTGGATAAAAAAGATACTTGCACAGAGTATTTCTGGGCTGTTGTGGATGTATTCATACAATTAGGATCACTGAGTGTCCATGAAGGTCTTAAATTTTGGTCACAATTAGGATGTTCCAGGCTTCAAGAGTATCATTCTCTTAACTGATAAAATTTTTTGCAAGATCTATCTTTTTCAGTTGCCCTTTTTTTAAATTTAACTAACTTGACTTTATTATGTGGTATATTTTAATTTTTTTAATTCCCCTATAAAAAACATTGAAATTGAGATTTATTGTTTTTCAATTCAAAAAGCTTCTAAGATTTTTAATATTTTGTATCATTTTGCAAGATCATAAATTGTGCTCCATATGAAATTATAATTGTTTATTCACAGTTTTGTAATTTTTAAGAACGTGCGTAAGTCCACATGTGTGTATTCATATGTAACTGATTAATAGTGTGGCTACATGAAATGTCTTTTTGTAGAAGAGAACTTGGAATAAAGTATCAGAAATATGTATATTCAAATAGCTGCGTGATATTCTTCAAGCCCCCAAATGACCCTGTCTCCAAGCTTGACATTTTATTCCTTTGAAAATGGGCAAAATAGTTGTGAGGTTTAAATGAGATATGATCCATGAACTTTCTAGTCCCAGGTTCCTAAACAATACTTAATTAAATTACAGTCATTTATTCATTCAAGGAATACTGTGGATATTAAAATTTTAAGTGTTTTGTTTACATTAAAAAATAATTTGTCGTTTGGGACAAATTAGGGAACTTAAGATAACTTTACCTTTCTTTTAAGTAGTGTATGACTTTTTATTGTTAAGTGCTTTTTGCATGTTTGATTTTAAACAGACATGACATAAATCTTATTCTTTTGAGTGATACTGACTTATTAATCACTCGAGTTAATGCATGCTGTGCTTGAAATTATTCACATAAAGAATGCTGTCGCTTTTATTAGTCTCATTGTATTCTAGGTACAGGGTTTGATGAGGAGTCAGCAATTCTTGGTGCAGGACGAGAATTTGCTTTAATGAAAACAGCAAATGGAAAGGTAAATTACTCTCTGTGGGGTAAAATTAACATTTTCTGCTTTAAGAGATAATACAGTTAGCTGGTTAATTTGCAGTTGGAATCATCTTTTACAATTTTCCTTTAGATATTTTCTTATATTCTTAAGATAGTATGAGATAAAATTATGACAGTTAAGACTATAAGCTGTAAAATACTATACTTCAAAATATTTTTTTAATTTATAAATTTAATTTGCAATTTTTTGAGGAAGGGTAAATTCACACTTTGTGTTTACCTTTGCAGATAGTATATTTATTGTAAATTTCTGTACTTGGAATGCATAGAAATGCACAGATTAAAACTGATAAAAATAGGCTATAAATTTTATGTTGCAGAATTTAATATATGGAAACAGATGTTTTGTCTCTTGTGGATGTGAAGATAAAGTGAGATAATTTATATGACTCTGAAAATTAAAAGTACTAGGCAAATATAGCATGTTTGTAAGTAAGGATTTTTACAATTTGAAAAAGTGAATTGAGTTTATGATTTTCCTAAAGCAGTGGGTTTATTTGAGGAAAAGAATATAAATTTGAAAAAGTACTTTGTTCAATTGAAGAAACTGTTATGAACTCTATGTTTTAATGTACTCATTTCTCTCTGTTCAGTTTGCAGAAGAAATAAAATGGTATATAGTAAAAAGGGATTCTGTTCTTGTACTTTTTTGTTTTTTGATAAATTACTGAATTTCTTTTGTTTGGAAAACTTATTGTAAAGGCATTGTGTGTAATTCTTTTCTCTCTTTTAATATACAAGATATATTACACTGGCAAATACCAGAGTCTTGGAATTAAACAAGGTGGTCCTTCAGCAGGAAAATGGGTTGAGCTACCGATTACGAAATCTCCGAAGATTGTCCACTTCTCAGTTGGACACGATGGCTCTCACGCCCTTTTAGTGGCAGAGGATGGAAGCATCTTCTTTACGGGATCTGCTAGTAAAGGAGAAGATGGAGAATCCAGTAAGTTGGCCGAACAAGTGGGCACTCAGTCAAAATACCCTGGAATTTATCTCACTTTCCACCCAACCATCCGTCGAGTTGGTTCTATGAAGCAACCTATTCATTTCAGTAACACTGACCTCATCACATATAAATAGAAGATTTGTACATTGAGATATATTTGTTTATTCATTTTTAAATTATTATTTTATTGGGGTTTTTTACAACTCTTACCACAGTCCATACATAATATCCATTTCAAACACTTCTGTATATATGTTGTCATCTTTTTTAAAACCATTTTCTATTTGATTCCTTGGTATCAGCTTCTTGCATTTCCTCCTTCCCCGACTCTTTCTCCCCCAAGTTTATATTTATTTAATGGCAGTGGTGTATTGTTCATTAAAGAATTATGATTGCCAATATTATTTTGAAGTACATGTTCATGGGCTTTTTATGCTTTCTGGATATGTAGCTTTTCGTATGAGAATATATCATTATTTAGTGGAACGATGATTTATTACGTTAGATTATGTTAGGAAACTCAAAACTTTTGAAAGAGGAGTATATGTTTCAGAATGAAGAAAAACTTTATGCAACCTTGTGTAAGAGGGTCAGCTGTAGATCACTGTTCTTGGGTCCTTTTTCTGTAATGAAACCACTAGTCATAATGGAAAAAAAATCTCAATGTATATTTTCACATTGTTCCTCAAAGTATCATTTCCCCCCTTCACTTGTAACTTTTCATGTGCTTGATAGTACTGGAGAGTAGCACCTTTATGGGGATTAGGTTTTTGAAATAAACACCTTAAGGCAAAAATTGTGGTTAAATAGAATTTACCCTGGGAAATCCCTTCAGAGGTTCATCAGGTGCCTTGGTATCTCTCAGGTACGTGAACAGCAGCTACAAGGCGCTGTATGTGTCCTGCTGTCTGAAAAATACATATTGGTGTCTTTAAACACCAGAATTATACCCAGCACAACACTGTTTTTATTACAAAAGGTCTGCAGGTTTTAGAACAAAAGAATCAGCAGATTGAGGTCTCCTATCTTTTTGTTCATTTTGGGGACTTAAAGCCTTTGTAAGCAGGGGTGTTCAAACCACCCACATTTAAATTTATTCTCATTTTTGCAAATGTGTCTATGCTACCCTCAAAGTGCCTTTATAGGCTCTCATTGGCCTGCTGTGGATGTTTAGTATCTGTGTGAGGAATGAATGTGGGACTCCTTATACTCCCTAGCCTCTACGTGAGCCTATGTGTCGTGTTTGATATCGTTCACACATACATTTTCCTATATCATTCACATACATATATGTGTATATATGTGTGTATATGTATATATATATGAATATGATAGTTCAATGGTGTTGATAGTGTGAATAACTAAGCCAGAGACTTTTCTGAAAGTTAGGTAGAAAATTTGGAGTTTCCGTGTGCTGAAAGATATCAAACTACGAAGACATTTATCCAGCCCGCCGAGAGTGTTTTTGCGCTGCTGCCTTTCCAGCTTAGCAGCCTACTCATCCTGGGCCTGCAATGAATTTGTTCATAGTTTTTTTGTTTGTTTGTTTTTTTAACTACAGTCCAGCCCTCCAACAGTCTGAGGAACAGTGAACTGGCCTCCTGTTTTAAAAAGTTTGAGGACCCCTGATTTTAGATACTAATTGACCAATTGAGGCTTTTAGGTTGGTTGACTAGTTATAATGGACATTGGGAAAGCCAGGCTTCAACGAAAATAAAGTGTATCTTAAGTGCAGGTAGCATCCTCTTCCCTCTCCCCCCGGGGGGACTTTATACAGAAACTACTGTGTATACATAAATCAGTTTTTGTCCATTTGATTCCTACTGACAGACCTTCACATGTGTGAGATAGAACTGTGCTCCATGGCGTTTGCAGTGGCTGATTTTTCTGAAGTGCAGAATCGGTAGGCTTTTTTCCCCCAAGGAACTCTAGGAGGACTCAACCTTCAACCTTTCATTTAGTAACTGGTTGCATGAACTGTTTGCTCTACCCAGTGACCCCAATGATGTACACACAAGTCTTAATTTTTTTCTTTCTTTGTCTTTTAAGCCAAGAGCAGAAGGCAATCAAAACCCTATAAACCTAAAAAGATAATTAAAATGGAAGGAAAGATTGTGGTCTACACAGCCTGCAATAATGGAAGTAGTTCTGTTATTTCTAAGGATGGAGAACTATACATGTTTGGAAAAGATGCCATTTACTCTGATAGTTCAAGTAAGTTAAACAAGGAAAACATTTTTTTTAATGGAAACAAAAAGACCAATACAAATCATTGTGTTTTGCCAAGATAAAGCGGAAAATCAACACATGCTGCGTCTCTTTGTGCTTTAATAATTTTTTCCCCAGCCACAACATTTGTGGTGTCTTCAGAACTATATGTAAGGGCTCAAACCATGTCAGGTCGTTCGGTAACTATCACGGGCCATCTTTGCAAGTATGTCAAACACTAAAAATGGAAGTTTTTTAAGTGTATTTAATTGAAAGACCTAGACTAAAATAGGGTCCAAGGCCACCTTCAGGGAAAAATAGTTTAAATCTAAGTTTATAATGGAGAATAGTATCTCCAAAGTGTGATACAAGATTGACAATTGTAATTTAAGTAAAACCAGTTGCTTTTGATTTTTTAAAAACTTTATTTGGTAGATTAAAATACCTATTTGGAAAAATGTGACTGATTTTTTTTCTGCCTTTACTTCTTTCGACAAGATTAAATGTGTTTCAGTCAACTTAAAGCTGATGCAAAAAATACATTAATATGGGTGACACTTGATAGAACAGGCTATATGGAAAGTTAGGAGCTAGCTATGGGTTGCATTGTGGCTGAACACATTGTAGATTTTAAACCGACAAAAGTATTGTTTTGGGAAAGTTCATAGATTCCTATAAAACTATTGTCATCTCAGTAGACAAGTATTTTACTGTGTTTGAGAGAGCAGATTAGTGCAGATAAAGGAGGTGATGTATGGGGTCCGTGTGCCAAGCCAGGATAGTCTGAGGACCACTGATTCTTCTGAGCTTTGCTGCGAGACTTTGCCCTTAGAGCGGGGTTTGGGGGAGTAGGCTTGATCACATGCTGCATTAAAGTTTCATCCCAAATCTGGGTAATGGCATTGTGAGATTCATTCAAGCTACACAGTTCACTTTTATCAGTCTTCTGCCCACTGATCTCTCAATCTGGTAAGTTTTTATTATTATTATTATTATTAGTCCAGAAATAAAGAGTTCTGTATTTGATTGTTCTTCTTATTTCACCATCTTTTCATTGATTCTTATCGAATACATATCTTTCCTATAGGCTTAGTAACTGATTTGAAGGGCCACTTTGTAACTCAGGTAGCAATGGGCAAAGCTCATACTTGTGTTTTAATGAAGAGTGGAGAAGTGTGGACCTTTGGTGTAAATAATAAAGGACAGTGTGGACGAGACACAGGCGCCATGAACCAAGGAGGGAAAGGTAAGTGATGATCATTAAGATTCACGTTACCTTTTTGTTTGTTTCAGAAGCATGTGTGTGTGTTAAGATTTTTACCCTTGTCAAACTAAGTGTCTCTTTGGTCTCCTATGGATACATTAGAATTCTGAATTTTACACTTGTTTATCACTAGTCCTTAAGAAATGTTTATCACTGGAAAATTCAGATACTTTAGTTTTCTGTCCTTTAGCAAAGGAACCTGCTTATTATGATATTTCCCCCATTCTTTACAAAGCACGGTAGCGCCTCTCTGATTTAGCAATGTTGGTGACTAAATTATTCTGAAAAAATTGTTTTCAAACACGAAATTAGCCTCCTTTGTTCCACACATATTGTTTTGCCACTTTTTACAGCAGTCATATCTGGCACATACTTCCTGCGTCACTGAATGGTCTACCATTAACTCAGTCTACCATTAAGTTGAGAATAATCCTTTGGAATGTCTGAATAATTTACCAACAAAGGTTTACATTATGGATTCACCATCTTTACATTATCTGTTGCCCAAATCCTTAAGTGATTGACGTAAAGAATCTTCGGATTCCTGTCTTACTGTGATCATTAGGGGGAAATATGTGTCTGTTTCTTTTTTGCTTTTTTTCAATTTCCACTTCTAGTTCCAATTAATAGGTATAATATATACTACATATTATATATTTGGCACATGAAACTTAAGCTATGATGTGCTTATAGAACTGATAATCCAATATTCATATTTTCCTGCAAATTGTTTTGCCTCATAATTGTGTTTAGAATCTTTGTGGGTCTCAATGATTTGAAACTCAATGATTCATGTTGATTACTATATAATAAACAACAACCCTAATATATCACAAGTTATTTATATATTTTCTTGTAGCTGTATCAGTTTCTTTCTAATAGCCTATTAAATTATATGATATATCATACTTCCAACCTCCAGGTTGTTTCCAGTTTTAGGTACTATGAAAAGTGTTATGAACATTCTAGATAGTGTCTTTTTAAAATATATTTAAATCATTTTATTGAGAGCTCATATAGCTTTTATCACAATCTATACATCGATCTATTGTGTTGAGCACCTTTGTACATATGTTTCCATCATCATTTTTAAAACATTTTCTTAGGGCTGAGCCCTGGTGGCATAGTGGTTGTGCGCGGGACTGCGGCTCACTGGGAGGGAGGTTCAATTCCAGCAGTGGGGCTGGGCCTCCTACTCCCACCACCAGAGAGCAGTGATGCCCCCCCCCAAAAAACACAAAACATTTTATTTCTACTTGAGCCCTTGCTATCAGTTCATCTTTCTACCTCCCTCACACTCCCTCCCTCATGGACCCTTGATAAGTTATTAAAACATTTTTTTTCTTGTCTTACACTAACCGCTGTCTCCCTTCCCTCATTTTTCTGTTGTCTGATCACCTAGGAGAGGCTTATATGTGATTATTATGATCAGTTCCCACTTCCACATCTTCCCCTTATGGTATTATTACTCTCATTATTGGTTCTGAGGGGGTTTATTTGCTCTGGATTCCCTGTTTACAGCTCTTATCTGTACCCATTCATATACATGCTCTAGTCTAACTGGATTTGTGAGGTAGAATTGAGGTCATGATTGTGGAGGTTTGGGGGTGGGGGCAGGAAGCATTAAAGAACTAAAGTAAATTTGTATGTTTCATCAGTGCTATACTGCACCCTGACTGGCTCGTCTCTTCTTTGTGACCCTTCTATAAGGGAATGTCCGTTTTTCTACAGATGGACTTTGGGTCTCCACACTCCCCCTCATCACACTCCCTCTCATTTCACATTTATGTGATTTTTTTTTGTTCTGGCCCTTTGTTGATGCCTGATACCTGTGATCCCATCACATCTCATGATAACACAGGCTGGTGTGCTTCTTCCATGTGGGCTTTGTTGCTTCTCAGCTAGATGTCTGTTTGTTTCTCTTCAAGTCTTTTTTTTTTTTTTTTTGCGTCACTGTCCCCTGGTGGTGGGAGTAGGAAGCCCAGCCTTGCTGCTGGATTTGAACCTCCATCCCAGTGGGCCGCAGTCCCGCTCACAACCACTACGCTACCGGGGCTCAGCCTCTCTTCAAGTCTTTAAGACTCCAGATGTTAGATCTTTTAGTAGCCAGGCACCATCAGCTTTCTTCACCATATTTGCTTATACACCCATTTTATCTTGAGCGATTGGAAAGTAAGTATTACAGGATGCTGGATTATTAGGATAAAGTGTTCTTGGATTGAGAGAGTACTTGAGTAGAGACCCAGTGTCTATCTGCTACTTTAATACTTAGCATACAAATATATGTACATAGATCTATTTCTCTGTCATTACATATAAATATATTTCCATATGTATGTGCTTGTATTTAGACCTCTATAGGTGTCCTTTGCCTCTTAGTTCTTTCCTCTATTTCCTTTTACTTTCTTCTTGTTCCCCTATCATGTTTGACTTTCATTCAGGTTTCATTAATACCTCTTGGCTACATTGCCCTTCACCAAAGTCCACCTTGGTGGACCTATGCCCTCCTTCTCTTTGACTTTACATCATTTGTTGTTCATGTGTCCCGCACACCCCCTTCCCCCAACAGTCGGTTCCATTGTTTTCTCCTCCGGGTTATTGTTTATGCTGTCTTTTGGATAATAGACGTATGCATTTCCTTTGGGTATAGTTCTTAGAACTGAGTTTGATTATTTTTTCAAAATTATCTTTTCTTAATTTGCTTGCCTTTTTAAAATTCCTTGGTGTAGGACTTTTGCTTATAAGTATTATTTTTTTGGATATCAGATTGTATGTGTTTCATATATCCTTGATTACTTTTTACTGTATATATGTATCTTTATCTCTCTAGCTATATACATCTACCCATCTAGCTATATTTTCATTTGTTGTATATAGTTTTTAAATGTTTATGTCAACATTTTCCCCTCCTCCACCTCCCTCCCACCCCCATTTTTAAAATGGAATTGTAGGGCTTTTTCATAGTCAGTTTGAGGCTTCTATTTTCCATATGAATTAAAATTACTCTAATTGGCTTGATTTTAGAGGTGTATTTAGGGACAAAAGATTGCACTTTAGGTTGCTTAAATGGGTAATGCATTTACAACCCAGTAAAAGTAAATTCTCCTTTACGTAGAGCTATTTTTGTTAGAAATAGTTGACAGAGCCCTAGAGTGTTGCTTTGTGTTAGCTCTAGAAATAAGTATCCAATGGTTCGTTACCTAATTTTCCAGCCTGCCTGTACGTTAGAAGTAATAAAAATGAAGAAGATATATACATTGAGTTGACTTGTATACAGTAATAGCTCTCTGCTGGATACATAATATAAGAGATTAAGTATGAAAGAAACAAATGAGAGAGAGAGTAAGCCTTATAATTTACTTTTGAGTCTTTTTTTTTTTATTACCCGCCCTCCCTTCTCCTTTTGAGTCTTTATGTCTAGTAGAGACTTAAACAAGTTACTCGATCCCCATTAGTTTGCATCCCCATGATAGGTGCGTGGGTGGTGGCTGTTAAGTGCAGTCCAGTTGGCTCCAACTCAGAGTCGCCTTGTGTCCAACTGAAGGAAGCCCTGCCTGGGCCTGTGCCGTGCTCACTGCTGGTGGGTTTGTGTCCGTTTCATGCTCTGACACCGCTGGCTCACTCTATGATCCATCCCGGTTTACCTTTATATTTATTTGTATACTGATGTAACGTGTACTTTCTCCCAAGATACAATGATGGCCGCTAAAAACTTTTTTTTAATTGTGAGGACAATACAGGGCCAGGCACTGTTTTATTTTTTGCACAGCTAAGAGATCTACATAGGCATGCCTACTGATGGAGGAGGAGGAGGAGGAAATGAGAGTGCTTATTGCTGATCCCTAAAGGAAGTGTGATTTTTCTTGTTGCTTTGGTATTTTATTATTCCTTTGTGTTTTCACTCAGATTATTGTTTTCTATATAAATATTTTTTAATTGGACAAGAGTAATGATTAGCCTTACAAACATGGATGTAATCTACATTTTAAAATTATACCTTGATCAAATAGGTTTTGGGGTTGAAAATATGGCAACAGCAATGGATGAGGACCTGGAGGAAGAACTGGATGAAAAAGATGAGAAGTCCATGATGTGCCCACCGGGCATGCACAAGTGGAAGCTGGAGCAGTGCATGGTGTGCACTGTCTGCGGGGACTGCACGGGTTATGGAGCCAGCTGTGTCAGTAGTGGGCGCCCAGACAGGGTCCCTGGAGGGTAAGTAAGGGAGGAGGACAGAAGAAATAAATACTGTGGGAAAATGTGCAGAACACCTACCTTTTCTAAAATGATTTGAGTATATTTTTCCTTAAAAGCATATGAACACATACCATATTTTTCGGACTATAAGATGCACCTGACCATAAGACTTGCCCAGTTTTTAGAGCAGGAAAACAAGAACAAAATATTCTTAACCAAATAGTACCAGTATACTAAAATGTTCTGGGGTACCACACCTTTGGACCATAAAACGTACCCTCGGTTCCCCCCCCCCCCCCCACCACTTTTGAGGTCGGGGGTGGGGACGGTGCATCTTATGGTCCAAAAAGTATGTTAAGTATTTTTTTTCTTTCAGCCATTTTGTATTATAATACTACTGTCTCTTATAATGTCACCAGCACTTAACACTTTTCTGTCATTTAAGTCAGTTGCACCATTATTTAGAAGTATATCAGAAATGTTTTCAACACTTGGGGCTATTACTTCATTTCCATTCATTTCCTAATGCTCCTTCAATACTACCCATTTTTGTGGAACATAATTCTTTTTGAGTAGAACTGTCAAATATATTGCAAGCTCAATTAGGTATAGGTGTATTATTTGTAATTTTAGGAGTTTAAGGAGTTTGATTCCAAAATTACTTCTTGTATTTATTTTATCGGATCACTTCTTTTTTCCCCAGCATTCCATATTATTTCAGACTATCTAATAGTAAAGTGATTAAGCACTTGCCTGCTAACTGGAAGGCCAGAAGTTTCAATTCCTCAGCTGCTCCAGTCAAGAAAAGACCTGGTGATTAGCTCTCAGGAGGTGTAAAATTTAGGACCCCCTCGAAGTGCATTTCTGTGCTGTCCTATACGGTTATTCTGAAGTTACAGTCACCTCCCCCCCACCCCACCCCCCCAAGTAACAGTAAGATAGGAGTTGCACTTCATATTCAATCTTTGAGTTAGACAGAATTAGAGTACACATTTCTCCTTAGCTTATGGAAGAGACATTTGGTTCTTGTGTTCATACCATCAGTTAAGGTCAATAGAACACACTGAGTGTCCTATGCGAGAGTCTCAAGCTTTGCCTATTTTGTGGGAGTAGAGGTACCTTAGAGGGTGGTCAGCTCCTCCCCTGTCACTGACCCCTCTGATAGCATCACTTCTCGAGGCAGACTCAGCTTTTCTTCCCAGTCCTGCCTAGATTGGCTGCCACTCTAAGTCCGGGTGGATGCTTGACATAAAGTAATAGTTAAGTCAATCACATATTTTTTTGTTTTAAGGCTATTGAAATATTGAATATTGAAATAAAAGTTTTTTAAACTAAATTTACTGTATTTTAGAGTATGTAAAAATCTTTGACTTCTTAAAAAATGTTAATTCCATTGGACTATATCTTTAGTTCTGTTTCCCATGTCTAAATAACCAACTATTTGTTTTTAAATTTACTTTGGAGATGTGCCAAGATTCTATTATTACATATTTAACAACATTGGAGTTGAGATTTATCCTCTTAGCTTTCCTAAAGTATATCTATGAAAATTCACTGTCCCCAATCTCTGAATCTAAGTACCTGGTCCTAAAGGAATCACCTGAATTCTCTGTCCCCTCTTGAACATAATGACCCCTCTTTGTATATGCTTTCTTCAAAACTCCAGAGATGCCTTATAAGTTTGTAGTAACTCCTCACAGATCTATTTCATGCTAGCACACAGTCATGTACAGAAATTTCTTTGTTAAGCTGCAATAAATAAATGAATGTTGTGTACATAGAAATATATGCCAGGAGGACATTTATGCCTATCAAAATGTCTTCCTTTTATATTTCAATTATGATAAATTTGAATCTACATATTATAGAGTAAACTTAAAATGAAACAGAATTTTAAAACTATTGCCCACAACTTTTTCCAACAGTATCTCAACAGTTCGCATTTTTTTCTTTGTAGCCTCTGATTACCCAAACTGTCAGCCACGCTTGTTTTTCACAGCCAGGAGTTGATAGGGCAATTAGCGGTGCCTTTAACACTGTTGCCAGATAGATTCTTCTCCTTGTCCCTTCTCAAATTGGATAGCAGAAGACTCAGGAAGCTGCTTACGGTTTATGTGGACGGGCCAGTGAATAACATTAAAGCTATGACTTCTACATCTGCAGGATATATAAAATGTCACTAAGAAGCTCCTTGCTTACCATCAGGTTTGCCAAGTTTTGGGAGTATTTTTATTCTTTTGTTATTAACAAACGCCCCAAAGTCTGCAGCCTCTGGAAGGGAGAGAAATGGACGCATAGCACTGGCAACACTGGGCTGTCTGGAGAATGCCCACCCTTCTGATCTTGTAGAGAGCTACACCTGTGGCTTTGTTTTTTTTTTTTTTTAACCCACCACTCCATCCAATCCCTGTGATACGTCAGCTGCTAGTGTTTTACTAAATCTGTAAAATTTCAAAAGACACTTCTTATTGTTAATGGTCGCCATGTATTTTCTATAGAAATACGAGGGGGCTTCAAAGAGTTCATAGTAAAGCAAAATTGACAATGCAGTATTTTTACGAACAGCTTCAATCTGTCTTGGGCACCAGTTATATTCATCATGAGACATAATAAAATCTGGTTTGCTCTGAAAAACTTAACAATCTTGTTTATAACCATTCATTTGTACATTTTCTATAAAATGGATACTTCTTGATCCAAAAGGGTAATTTCAAGCTGAATTATTTAATCTCTAAGTTTGGAAAGACAGTGATTTTAAAACAAAAGCCTTTTGAAGGAAGTTGAACAGGATTTCAGTTAAACGCGTTTCTTTCGTCCTCCTCTCGTCCTTGAAGCGTCTGTGGCTGCGGCTCCGGGGAATCTGGCTGTGCTGTGTGTGGCTGTTGCAAGGCTTGTGCGAGAGAGCTGGATGGTCAAGAAGCCCGGCAGCGAGGGATTCTTGATGCAGTAAAAGAGATGATACCTTTAGATCTTCTTTTAGGTAATGTGATTGGCTGAAAACACCTGGTCCTCAACTCACTGAGTCTCATAGTGTCAGCATTTTCTGTGGGTGTACATTGGAAAGCAGATAAGAAGGGTGTATATACAGAGTGCTGCTTTTACCATAGTGGGTGAGATGCCCTTAATTAAGCAGAGAGAGTCCCCCCTCTTTTGTTCTTAGAAATCGTAGAGTAAAAATAATTTTTAATTTAATTTAGTTTTTACGTATGCTCTGGTGTGTCTGTTTTCTGAAGTAACTTACACTGTTATGCTTTTGTTCACGTCTGCATTCTTGAATATCACAGTTTGGGCATTCTGTTATAAAACTTAGCAGCTTTTTTTTTTGATCACTTGTCCAGCTGTCCCAGTACCTGGGGTTAACATTGAAGAACACCTTCAGCTACGACAAGAAGAAAAACGACAGAGGGTAATCAGGAGACACAGATTAGAGGAAGGAAGAGGTAAGATGTAGTTGGGTATGAAAAAGTATGTGAAAATCCATTTTCTCGCCCTGTAGTAAGGCCAGCCAATGAGTTATTGATTAGGCTGATTTTGTAAGAAAGCATGGGCATTAAAATGAATAACATTGCGATCAGTCATGAGAGTGATAAATCATTAAGGTACTTATAAATATGTTTATAAAATATATTTAGTGCAGTATGGTGTAAATGGCACAAGCCAACCATATTAACGGTCTACTTAGTATCAATAACTATTAGACAACTTTTTAAAATTGACAATTCTTGTCCTGTGCCTGGACTGTGAACCCATCTGTATGACTATGGACCAAGAAATATGCTTTTGTGTAGACTTTTAACTGCTGCTTTCTTACGTTTTCATTGTTCTTATTTGTGCATAAGCCTCACCACTTTCTCTCCTGCCCAGCACACATGTATGTCTTATTTTCTGATATGTCTTATTTTCTGAAGAAACATATTCTGTTTATATAGAAGAAGGGTAAATTGGAGAGTCTGAAAGTTTTATTTGGAAACATGGGTTGACTAGTTATCTTTTCTTCTTTTTTTACGGCATCTCTCCAGCCTAGGAGTTGTTATAATATGTAATATGGTATTAATGTTTATTACATGGTTTTAATATGTAATAACATGTTAGACAGCAGAGATCAACATATGTGTGACAAAAGCAGTTGTCCAATAGAATATTTTCTATGTATGAATAAGATAAATTACAACAGAAGTTTCTGCTTTTATTGCTTTTTTTGTTCGTTTTTTTGGTTTTTAGTTTTGGGGGCCTCATTGCCCTCTAGTGGTGGAAGTAGAAGGCCCAGCCGTGCTGCTGGATTTGAACCTCCAACCCAGTGGGCCGCAGTCCCGCGCACAACCACTACTCCACCGGGGCTCAAAAGCTTTTATTGCTTTTTGAAACAAAAGCTTGATTAGAAATTTTTGATACTCCATATTTTAAGTAATTAACTAGAAATGCATTTATGCATGTGATAAAATCTCTAGGTATATTATTCATGTAATCTACATTATAATTGTTCCTAGAGGTTTTTTCTTTCATGTAAAATGGGATCATAGTAATATTTGACAGTAAATCAAAAGTATTGATACATTGAGGTTCCAAGTTGTACATGCCTAGGTTCATTCTAAGCAAAACATATTTCATCATGTCTTTGTGACCATGGACAGTTTCTCTTAAAATTGTCTTAGTCTTCTTAGTGAGTCTTCAAAAGTGAACTTATAAGAGATGACCCTTGGCTGAGCCCCAGTGGCGTAGTGGCTGTGTGCAGGACTGCGGCCCACTGGGTTGGCAGGTCAAATCCAGCAGCAGTTCCCGAGGAGCAAGGCTGGGCCTCCTACTCCCACCAGGGCAGTGCTGCCCACAAAAAACAAACAAACAAACAAACAAAAGAGATGACACTTGCATGCACTTAAGATAAAAAGGGCACCATGTACCCAAACACAAAATCCAGAGGTTAAGAGAGGAGAAAGACTGGATGCTGAAAACACAGGGACTAGAAGTTGGGTACGTGCTGGTACATTGAGGGTACTGCAGTAGAGTAATTGAAAAAATGTGTGTGAAGTAGAAAGCGGAAAGGCCCAATCCAAGCAGTGGCTTCTAAAGGGATGAATGAGGTTAACCAGGTCACTACATGGCAGAGGGAGAGTAGTTCAGAAGGTGATGATGTTTTGGGGACTCCAAGGGGTTGGTTGTGCTATTTTCTCTTAAGGATACAGGATAATCACGGACTTGTTTGGAAGACCTTTTAAGAAAATTGAAAACCATCTTAGAAAAAATCCAGGAAAATTGTGTCAAGGAGTTTTTTTTTTTTTCATAATATACCTGTTCATTCTTTGACAGTAGCAAGGGCTGGCTCACCAGAATTTTTTTGAGTAACCTTACCCAATCTACCCTACAGTACTTGATCTTGTCTCTTCTAAAATCTCTACTTCCCCTTAAAGCTCAAAGAAGAATGAAAAAGAACAGGATTTGAGTCACCAGGGTAGCAAAGATGCCATTTGGCATATTATAAATCAAAAAAGTACAGGATTGTTTGGGAGAAGGGTTTAGAGAAATGAAAAATTGCCTTCAAAAATGCATAGACTGAGATGGAGGATATGTGAAGATTTTGCACATTTTGGTATGATTGTTTAATCAAGGGTTCTCTGCTTTTGTAGCAATAGTTTTAGACTTCTCATGTTTGGGGTAATTGTATATTACATCTGTCTATCAAGTAGAATTTAATTTCTGAGGCTTAACGACTATGGTAATGGAGTGATCATTTCCTTTTTATCATAATAGTATCATTTGCTTAAGTTTAATGATCAGTGTACCTCTTCACTGCATTTTTATTCATCCTTTGAATAAAACATTCAATTCAGCTATTTATTATTAATATTTCAAAAATATTAGGTTCAATAATAAAAATCCATCTATACAACCCAGCTATTTCTTTGGCTTCAAATTGATAGTATAGAATGTGCTTATAATGACATTTCATTATGTATGTAATGCTATACATCTTACTAATATTTTTCCTCCCTCCTTTTAAAAAAGCTGTTTTTATCTAGGTGTGGTATATTTCTGCACAATAGGAGGAACATGGAATTAACTCACCATCATATGTATTGGTACTTCAACAAAATTTAATGATTGCGGTGTTCTTTTGATACTTATTTTAAAATGTTATAAACCTTTAATAACCTTTAGTATGTACTCTAGTCATTTAAAATTTTTAAAATTTCACTAGTTAAATATTTAGAATGTTTTATTATTATGTTTGTTTTTATAAACATAGTCTTAGATTCTGGTCATTGGGTGTGTGTTTTATTTCACTTCAGTTTCAACTACAGTATCCTTGAAGGGATTTGGGACAATCGCTCTTAGGTATTTGTTAGAAATGCCAGCTTTGGGACCCGTTCCCTTAGACCTTTTGCACCAATGATTTAGGGAGTGCAACTCAGCAATGCAGTTTTAACTGTTCCACCGGGTGACTGATGGGGGTAAGGTTTGAGAACCACTCGTCTAGAGAACTAGTGTTTGAAGTTCGCTCCATGTACCTTCTTACAACAGCTAATTTGGGGCCCACACGAGACCTTGTGAATCAGTTGTTAGTTTTTCTTTTATTCTTTATGAACTTGTCTTTTATTGTTCTACCCATTGCATGGTACTTCTGAGAGCACAACAGTTGAGTAGTATGGTATTAGGTGTGCACATTCTCACTGCCATTGGCGCAATTCCAACTCACAGTGACCTTAGAGGAAAAGAGAACGGCCCCTGTGGATTTCTGAGACTGCATATCTTTACAGGTATAGAATGGCTCATAATGGACCTTGTGGTTAGCAGTCCAAAGAGTAATTCACCCCATCATCAGTGTTCTCTGAACTCCCCATTGGCAATTTCATTTTTCTCATGATCATGTTTCATTTCAGAGTTTCAGGTTTGGGTTATGTTGTTTTAATTGACTGCTTCTCTCATCATCTTTACCAAGCACTGGTAAATTGCTTCTAAACTAACCAGATTGCAGAAAAGCAATGGTTTTGCTAAATCCTTGCCCAGTCAGTCACTGGCCTATTGATACAATAGATACAATTTGGCTATTGCATATGACACATTGTTTTCTGTGGTAGGAAGTGCAATTGAAATTAGGTTACCCAGAAAAAAAGTGTTGTTACAGCTCTTTAATAAAATGTGACCATTGCCTTTAGTAAGAAGTTTTATGCTCTTTTATTTTTGAAACACATTTTTATTGTGAATTGGATGGAGGTTTTGCAGAACAGATCCTGGGTTTTACATCCAACAATCCATACGCATTTATTTTTTTTTAATTTATGCTTTTAAATTTAAATAATTTATTTGTATTTTAGCTCTTTTTAATAAAAAAATTAAAAACTGTGTGAAATGTATGAAATGACTTCAAAAGCTCATAGTGAACTTCTATTAACTTTTGATTCCATTTTCCCAGTTTTTTTGCCAATTTAATAATTTGCCAATTTATCACTTCTCACATACATAATTCATTGACACTGATTATAGTCATCATCGTGTACAACCATTATCACTGCATTCTTTCTAATTACACAATGACTGTTAATGTAAACACAGTGCCCCCTTCCCACCTTCTTCCCATTCTTGGTAACCACTAATGTGATTTGATCTGTACATTTGCCTATTTTATGTGAGATCATAAACATGTTTTTTGTGACTTCTGATGCTGTTAATTTTTTACTGTTGTAAAAAAGATATAGCTCAGTATTTGGCAATTCAAAGTTTTTAAGTGTAATTTAGTGACACCAATTGCATTAATTATGTTGTATAACCATTGCTAATATCCTTTGCCAAATTCTGCTTCACTATAAACAGAAACTCAGAGCTTCCTAAACAGTGATTCACACTTCCCTTTCTTGATTATTCCAGTGACAACGAATGAACTTTGACCTCTATACATTTGCCTTTCAGATGAGTTAGTGAGATCATGTAATATTTGCCCTTTTGGGATAGACTGCCTCCAGTCAGCTTGTTTTTAAGGTGCTATCAATATTTCTGTTAACATTTTTTTAATCTATCTTAAGTCCCAATAGTATTTAGTTACACCTTTTAATTCTAGATACTTTCTCTTTTATGTTTCTCTTTGTGTAAATTTTCCGATTCTTGGGTTAACTTCTAAGGGAAGGGTTGGTTCTGTAGCATTCTTTTTTTGGGGGGGGGGTGGGGGGCGGACAGCACTGCCTCTGGTGGTCTTGGGCGCTACCCAGTGCTGCTCCTGAGAGCCGCTGCTGGATTTGAACCGCCAAGCCCGCGGGCTGTGGTCCTGGACTCAACCCCTTACGCCACCGGGGCTCAGCCCGGTTCTGCAGCATTCTTACATTGAACTTTCCAAGTCACTTCAAAAACTCTTGGGTGATATATCATTAGTTATATGTTTCTGTTCCTTCATTTAGAATACGAATCTACCACATTCCTTACCCACAGAGTACTTCATCCAGTTATCCCACCGTTGATATAGCAGCATTCTGTTAGAAGGCTTTCAGGTTATTTCCAGTTTCTAGAATTTTTGGTAATAATAATCTTAAACTTACGCTGTCCAGACTGCAGCATTTGGTTTACATAATGGAACAGCCGCAAAATAGGATGTCTGAATCAATGTCTGGTGTGAAAATATTTCCAATTACTTTTACAAATACTTTAGGCATTTGATTTTTATTGTTGAAAAAAATTCATGAGAGTGGTATATATTCCTCTTATTTAACCCATACTTGTTATTATTTCTTTTTAGTATTTATAAAACTTAGGTAAACAGTATTATCTTGTTAATTTAAATAGTTAAAAAATCATCTCCTTTTTTTTTTTTTGTAAAAATATATCCTAAGTCTCACATCTGACAGCAAAGTATTTTCCAACTCTGTATCTTAGTGTTTGAGAATTATTTTTCTATTATTTGGTTTATAATTTTTTTCTATAATAGGCTACAGTAAATATTTTTGAGCTGAAATTAGGATAAATTTTCATAGATGTAATTTACTGGTTCAGAGACTAATAATAAATTGTTTGCTCTTGAAATGTATCATAAACATTTCATAAAGTCTTTTGTGCTACTTCGTGATATCATTTAATCTAGTCACCATTTCTGCCAGGTTGATTGCCTGTGGATACGACCCTAAAAACTCATTGTCTAGCCAATACTTAAGGAGCTTTTAAATATCTAAATCTGGCCCTTTCATGCTTGTTTTATTTATGCCTTTCCCATTAAGACAGCAAACTGTTAATCCTCCCTTCTTAATTCTTTAATAACTTGTGAATATGTCTTCTCTCAGAAACCCCACTGCTGTGTTCTTAGGTCAGGCCACTCCTATCCTTACTTTCAATTACAACAGAGAGCTTTTTAATTAACCTCTGTCTAGGACCCCTCCCCCACCTTAAATATTGGATGGTTGAACTGAAATACAAATTTATCGGCAACACTTACTGTTTGAAATCAAAAAGCTAATCAAAGCCCTTAGCGTGAATTCTAATTTTGTTTTTTCCTTTACAGCCTCATCTCTTTACTCTTCTTTCCAACCCCTCTTCCCAAACATCTTTTTCTCTTTGACATGTCTCAACCTTCTTAATAATCCCTTCTTCCTCCTCTAGTAGGTCTCAGCCTAGATTCCTTCTTCTTGCACTCTTAGACTCACCCACTGCCACTTTTCAAAATTTGCTGTCTTCCCCCTGGTGTGCTTTCTTCTCACACAACACACCACCATCGAGCTTTTCTTTTCTTTTATCATTTCATTGGGGACTTGTACAACTCTTTTCACAGTTCGTGCATCCATCCATTGTGTCAAGCACATTTGTTACCATCATTCTCTGAACATTTTTTTTCTTCTTGAGCCCTTGATATCAGCTCCTCATTCCCCCACCTCCTTCCCCAGGCCCTCTCCCTTATGAACCCTTGCTAATTTATAAATTATTATTATTTTGTCATGTCTTACACTGTTCGACATCTCCCTTTACCCACTTTTCTGTTGCCCGTCCTCCAGGGAGGAAGTTATATGTAGATCCTTGTGATTGGTTTTTCTTTTCAATCCCACCTTCTCTCCACCCTCCTGGTATCACCACTCTCACCATTGGTCCTGAGAGGTTCATCTGTCCTGGATTCTTTATGTTTCCAGTTCCTGTCTGTACCAATGTATATCTTCTAGTCTAGTCGGATTTGTAAGGTAGAATTGGCATCATGATAGTTGGAGAGAGGAAGCATTAAAGTACTACAGGAAACGTTGCATGTTTCACCATTGCTACACTGTATCCTGACTGGCTGGGCTATCCTTCTGTAAGGGGATGTTCAGTTGCCTACAGATGGGCTTTGAGTCAGCACTCCGCACTTCCCCTCATTCATAATCATATGATTTTTTGTTCTTTGATGCCTGATACCTGCTATCTTCGACATCTCGTGATCACAGAGGCTCAAACATCAGATCTTGTTTGGTTATATGTACCCTCTCTCCCCCACCCATATGATCATGAGCTTCTAAAAGCAGAGATTGGATCTTGCTTATCCAAGGTTCCCAGACCTAATGTGATGCCTAAAGTTTGTAAGTACTTTAATAAATATTGGTTGATTAGAACACTCTGGGAACTTGGAATTAAGTCTAAAATCGAATTTCATTGTATAAAAACATTTTGCTTTATTTATACCTCTCCTAACTCATTTCCTTCCATTTTCTGCTTTTACTAATCTTTGCCCCATACATTTTATCTGTGTGTTTTAAATGAATAATAGTATTCAATATCTGTCTTGATTTTATAAATCCAATTCCTTTCACCCTGGTGGTACTGTGCATTAGGCATTGGGCTTCTAACTTCAGGGCTGGCTCTTCAAACCTACCAGCTGCTCTGTGAAAGATAAGGCTGCTGCTCCCATAAAGCTTTACATGAAACTCTGTCCTGTGCACTCACCCAAGTCATAGTTGATTCCAGCGCGGTGGGTTTGTTTCTTTTACCTGCCATGCTTTCTCTTCCCTTTCTTCTCTTTTCTCGTGTTCTGAAACCTGTTTTATCAATTCTTATGCTTCAGTATGTTTTTTTATACCATTTCTTATAGTGTTGTTCTTCATTTTTATTTCTGTCTTACCCCAAAGAATCTGTTTTTGTCATTATGCACTTGACACCTTGCATGTGTTAAGTAGAGATAACTTTAAAAGGTTGGCAAAAAGTGAATAGAATTATATCTTTAAGAAGAGTTGGGGCTGAGCCCCGGTGGCGTAGTGGTTGTGCACGGGACTGCGGACTGCGGCCCACTGGGATGGAGGTTCAATTCCAGCAGTGGGGCTGGGCCTCCTACTCCCACCACCAGACAGCAGTGATTGCCCCCCCCCCCCAAAAAAAAAAAAAAGAAAAGTTGTCTTGATCTAAAGGATATGAGACTGATTTAGAACCTGAATGGCTGTCTCTCTGAGTGGTAAAATTGGTATTTCTTGTAAGATTTCTTAGTCTGATTGCTCATGGGCTTCTAGATTTGTATATTAAAACATTCTAGACAGAGTTTACTCAAAGTGAAATAACCATGAACATGGTGGGTGCAATATGTTTTTATAGGAAGAAGTAACAACCCAAGCAGACTACAGAAGTAATAAAATGTTACTACAGCACTATTATTATTAGTTCAATGCTAACAATTCTATTGTATTTTTGTAAAATGCCACTGCAAACTCTTAGAGTTCTCTTATTATCTGCTTTAGTAAACCAAATGAAAATGGACGGTGAGGAAATAGGAAATTTTCTTTGATTGAAATATATTTAATAACATTTAATTTTATATTTCAAAAAGGATGCTCAATTTGTATAATTTACATTTGAAAGCAGTTGATTAATCATCTAATTCTTTTCTCAACATTAAAATGAAATATTTCTATCTGTAATATAGAAACCATAGAACATGATATTCTTGATTTTCCACAGAATTGTCGTTGCTTGAGTTTTTATTGAAAGACATGATTGAAAAGGGTTTCTCATTTTAACCTAGTTTTGTTTTTTAATGAAGGTACTTGGGTGGTTGAGTTGCATGTATTCAATTTTATAAAGCATTATTGGCATTTTTTCTTATCTATAGAAAAGTTCATTAGAGCTGAAGATCTATAAGTCATGAAGAAACATACCTTAATTAAAACTGTTCTGTGTTTGTACACTGTCATAATTTGACATAAATCTGGGTAACTCCTTTAACTGCCAGGGTTAGAGCATTTGGCAAATTGAAGGCATTTGTGATGCACCTGAAATGCTAGAGAGCGATAGGGCTCTTAAAGAAGAAAAGAACTAAAATTTAAGTGTTTAATTTAAACAAATTGTTTATTCTTTAACTTTAAATGGAAAAAAGCCAATCATGAAAAGCAATTTTTAAAACTTGCTCAAATTAATTTGCAGTAGAATTTTTACTTTGTGAATACTCTGGTTAAAAATTACTATAATATGTTGGGAGTGATACGATATGAAGTAGTGGAGCTTCTGAAATAAATGATATGAATGAACTGTCAGTGGTTCCTAAAATATTACTTTTGTTAGATTGCCCGCATCATTGTGAGTCTAATCTCAACAGGAAAGATACTTGTTTCAGAAACAGCATGAGTTACTCAATTTTTATACCATTTAAAAATACCTGTAAGTTCATTTATGGGAACTGAAATTCCTGATATGTTCTCTGAGACTCTTCGTAAGTACCTGATAGTTTTATGAATGTACATGGTGGAATCTATTCTGTATAAACCAGATGATGTTAAATTGCGTGGAATGGTGAGTAGGTTATGGTTGGGAGGGGGTGGATTGTAATAAGGGAATTTGGAGAGGAGTGTGATATGCAAAATAGCTAAGAATAATTGTTCATGCTTTTAGTTTGAATTACTTTTGTGCAATGTAGTGTTTGCATTTTGTGAGCTTTTCTATGCACATGCACAATGTTTCTCCTCAGGCCCCCTTGTATTTGCTGGCCCCATTTTTATGAACCATCGAGAACAGGCTCTAGCCAGACTCAGATCCCATCCAGCACAGCTAAAGCATAAACGGGACAAGCACAAAGGTATTTGGTCTTCCTTATCAACTAGGTGGGAAACTCTCCCGATTTCTTCCCCTCGTTTAATTTTATTTCTGGGAAAATGCACCAATCTGATTCTTCTACTTTGCTTCTCTCATTAGTTTATAGCCTGAGGAGAAAGAACTTGCTAACATGCTAAGCTGAACGTGGTACCGTTTGTCAAATGACTGTCATGCTGCCTGTTTTGTTTTGTTTTTTAACTTCACTGTTGGGTGTTTCATATAGATCTTTTTTTATTGCTTTTCAAATATTATAAAGTTAGGGAAAGATGGGGGAAATGTCATTGGTTTCTCCTTGTTATCTGCCCATACATGTCTGACATATGGTATATTAGACTTTTTTAGAACTACCCAACCTCAGACACTTTATTTGCTTTGGAATTAGTACAACTACTAAATCCGTGGTTCAAAGTCATAATGAGTTAGGATGATTATTACACTGCTTCTCTGTTTTAATATTAAACTTTATTTGTTTATATCAAATGATAATGTACAAATAATTAGCCTTTCAAGGTTAAAAGAGATTTAAGAGGGAAGTTTATAGATCTTCCCTGGGAGTGACTAGAATTATTTGAGTGAGTAGTGTTCTGAATTAACTAAAAATATACCTAAAGTGTGCTTTTTCTTTTAAATCACAATTTGCAAGGCATCTACCTCAGGAAAGAATGTAATGCCGAGAGTTTGCACATTTTCAGGCAGTCCCGGGGTTATGAGTGCTGTCCCCGCCCCGATCCATGTCTGTGAGTGGGATTCTTGGAAAGGTTGGCACAGGTGCACCTGATTCTTGGGTAGTTTTCCTTTCCTGTGGTACAGAGCTGCAGGTGCCACTGTGAAGACAGTGTGAGAAAGGGTTTGTTGAGACTACAGGCTGGTTTAATAATTTTACTTAGCCATAAGGGGCATGGTAGGAATTATCGCATGTTGGATGTTTATAGCCCAGGGACTGCCTCGCTCTGAAAATGTTTTGAATCTTCGCTGGTATTGCTTACTAGTTGCCATTTATTTAAATATCTAGAAAACCAAAATGGAATAGAATTAGCGTAAGTTTATGTTTTGCTTTCTCCTGTGCTGAAAACTTGTGTGAAATTAACTTTTACATGTAAAATTATCATGTAATATTATAATTTTTTTTAATTTGCCTCTCTCAAGCTGTCACTTTGTCTCTCAAGATAAAAACAGAAAACCAAACAAAAACGCCTGTTCTTAATAAAAGCAGAAATAGGGAAAGTTCTACCTAAGATGCCTTCTTCAGAAACAAAAATTGAGGATACTGTAAATCTAATGTGATTAACCACAGTAAAATGTGTTCTTGTTTACTTACTGACTATTTTAACAGTATTTAAAT
The DNA here is from genome assembly GCA_004026705.1 of Nesogale talazaci. NCBI lineage: Eukaryota > Metazoa > Chordata > Mammalia > Afrosoricida > Tenrecidae > Nesogale > Nesogale talazaci. Next base: position 124,009 of record PVJH01002616.1, on the reverse strand, counting down.
ATTTAAATCTCAAAACAGTGTTAGACAAATTGTTTTACCCTGTTGTCAGCATCTCTGACCCCTTGTTTCTGCTCTGCCACTATGAGAGTGGGTTTCCTCCAGTGCTTCCTGTGCTGTCATCTCTAGAAGCATTCTCCCACACATAGCCTGAGACTAAATATTTACATATGATGAAACAGTTCAAAACTTGTTTCTCTTTATTTCAGTTTTTTATGTGCAAAGCATCTATACTTCTTTGGCCAGGATTTTAAATAAAGACCAAAGATACAAAAATAAACTTGACTCTTTACAACGAAATGGCTTAGCAGTAGTTCACCTCCCGACATTGATCTGTCACAGGGTGATTGGGTAACAAAGTCCTCTGAATCTGCGTAGCAGCCGCTTGGGTTGCTGATACCTGCTTTGTCATATTACAGTATAAGTTTCAATGTAAGTATATGGTTTTAATCAGATTTTACAGTTTTGTAGAGTGAAATGGTTTTATCTCTTTGCATCTAAAATGATTTTTAGGTATCAATCATATCTTACCAAATAGTGCCCTCTTGTAAAGAAAGGGAATTCATTAATTCCTATCTCCCTCCACCCAGTTTCTTTCTCTCATCCTCGACCCACTTCTCCACCTCCTCTCCCCACCCCTTTTGCCTCTTCGTCCCCCCTCAGCTTTTATTTACTGATGCACCGTTCTCTTCACTTACTGTTGTACTCTTGCTGCGTAATTTCAGAATTTTTAAGTAAATATTCTTTCTACTTACGTCCTTCCTTTTTCTTGTTCTGTTTGCATTTCAGTGTATTCACTGAGAAGTTTTCTATAACTATTTGCTGTCTTTGTTTTAAGTTTCATTATGCTGGAGTATAGATTGGAGGGTGAAAGTAATTTTTTTCTGGGCAATAGCTTCTCTGTGAGGGTTTTAAGGGTAACTGCTGTACTTTACTCTTAATAGGAAGAAGCTCGCAAACTGGTGTTAGGTTGGATTCTCTAGAGAAGCAAAACCAGTGAACAGGGGTGGTGGTGGTGGTGGTGGTTGTGTGTGTGTGTGTGTAAATTTATAGCAAGAAAATGATTTCAGACAGTTGTTGAAAAGGACAAGTCCAGCCTAAGTCCATACAGGTTCCAAGTCTGTGGATCAGATGACACACGAGACTTTAGGAGCCAAAAAACCCACGACTGACAGGAAGACCACAGGTTGGTGGCCCTAGACATAGGTGAATCTCAGATCATCAGGTCAGGCCTTTGCCTGGAGAGGCAAGTGAATCCAGTGTCAAAGGTCCGATGCCAAGCCACTGATAGCTAAGTCCCACAAACTGGAGGTCAGTTCTCCAGATGCAGCAGTTAGACTCAGCAAAAAACAAGGCAGCATTTCCAGAGTGTCTGTTTTTATAGGAAATAGACCACATTCCCGGGAATATTTTCTTCTAATTAATTGCATGAGGGTTGTGACCTGCGTTAGGGTTTGCAATCCACCCTTTTCTTTTTACACCATTGTGTTAGGTCACACATCAGGGCGGATTACTCGGCCTAAACTGCCATATCCCTGAAAATCTTGACCCAGCCAACTTGTCACAGAACCTGAACTATCGATTGCAGATGAAAAGTTGGATAGTTTCTGGATGATTCGTCATATAATTGATTTTATATGAAGACTTTGATTTAAAGAGAAATAGAATATTTCAATGCTCATGAAAGCACCAGTCAAGAGATCCAATGTCACATTATATTAGGTAATGTGCAGAAAATCTCTTTGCAAGTGTTGCATAGCAAGGATGTCAACTTTGAGGACTAAGGGTCACATAACCCAAGCCATAGTATTTTCAATTGACTAACATATCTGCCAGTGAAAGTTGGATGTTGAATAAGGAAGACTGAAGGAAAACAAATTGATACATTTGAACTATGGTGCTGACAAAGAAACCATGGACTGCCAAAAAGAACAAACAATGAAATTGTCAAGTATTGAATATTAGCTTAGCTAATGTTAACTTATATTGACAGCATGGGGATAGTACTTTCCTCTGAATAGTGCCATGAGATTAATTAGCATGATAACTGAAGAGTATTTGCATGGTGCCTTATCTACATCCGAAACTCTATATAAACTATATATATATATATCTATATATATATAGATATAGATATAGATATATGAGGAAAAGCTTCAAATATTTTTGGAAAAATTTCATTATCTTTCACTGCCATTTTTCCATGAGCATTTGGAAGCCTCTGAGTAGTTTTGGGGAACAGAAGTGTTCATGCTTCAATTTTTCTACTTTTGGTTATAAAATTGTTGCTATTCTAAAAGTACAAAACTAGACCTCCATTAACTACAATCGTTTATTCATAAAATATTTACCATGTCAACAATTCGGGGGCAGGAAAATGCATGACTGTTAAAGTCCAAATCTGCTTACTATTTACTAGCCTATAAAATGGAATAACAATATCACCTTTTAGGGTTGTGTTTATTAAAAGAAAGCAACAATAATATTGACTTCCAGACATCATTTTGCCTAATTCTTCTAAGAACCTTGTGTGGTATGAACACTTACTTTACAGCTGGAGAAGCTAAGACTTAGAGATCCAGGGTAGAATGTTAAGCAGTCAGTTAGTGGGCAAGGCAGAATCGACTTCCCAAGTCTCCCAGGCACACAGCCAGTGAGTGGTTTCATTCAATAGGCTGCTGAGTAGGTTTTCACAGCATTCAGAAGGAGGCAGATAAGCTGCAGTTGTTACTGATCCTGCTGTTGCGTTTTAAGAATCTTTCTCAAGAATGCTTTGACAATTTCTGTGATATGCATGACTCTGAAATCATCAAAAATAGTATAGATTTAAATACTAATTAAAATTCAAAGAAAGTTACTTACCAAATCCATTGTGCCAATGTGTGTACTCAAATATGTGAATATAAAACTTACATACACACACACTCTTTTTTTAGATAATGATTCTAGATATGTTTTATCATCTCGATATTACATGATATATAAATGAATACATATCAAGGAAAATATAGATTACGCCAATAGCTAAATGAGACCATTGTAGGATTTTTTTATACCAAACTCTTTTTCCTACAAATCTGAGGTAGGTCTCTGTTGCTCATTAACACCTTACCGAGTATTGGGTTTGAGCAGAAGTTAAACTTGCTGATTATCACTTATTCTTGAATATGTAGTAATTTCTTAGCTACTTAGAAAATACCATTTTTCTATAATGAAGGTTTATTAATTCCCAAATTATTGGAATAGTGTTTGATTTTATTTTTTAGCCAACATGAAATACCAGATATACACAAAAATTGAGTGTGTGTGTGTGTGTGTGTGTGTGTGTGTGTGATGGGGCTTCAAAAATTTCATGGAGAAGTGAAATGAAAAGATACCAGTATTTCCCCACAAGACATTTTGAAGCCCCTTTGTACATTTATTTAGTTCTGCTACTGTTTTTGGAAGTGATCACGAACTTTATCCCTATTTTTAAAATTCATTTATCAATATTTTCACCATTCTAGTATTTCGGCAAACATACAGTTACAAATTATATAGATGTCCTTGTATAGTTTTGACCTCAGTAATCACTAGAATTCTTCTCATCTTGCTGTTTTACTGTGTAAATCACTAGCCATGTGTTACCTGCACCCTCCCTTTCTCCGATGCTAGCTCTCTAGTGTGGGATTTTGGACCTATGTTTAATCTCTAGCTCAAGAGAAGGGGCGAAAGACTAAATATCCAGGAAATGGATCATAATTACCATCAGTGTATGTACATGGAGTGGAATGGAACTTGTACTGCTTCATTAAGTCTGGTAAAATCATACGAACACAATTTGATTCTATGTTGTCAGATATATTTTTTATTTTAATAGTACTTTGGGGTTTTTTTAACCAGTGAGATAAAGATGTGAAAATTCTTGGCATCTTAGTTAGTTTTTGGAAATTTTTATTCTTTTGTCTAAATCATTTATTATATTTAAATACTCCAGTGTCTTTCCAAGGTGAAGGACTTTGAACTAAGATTGTATTTCATTAAAGTGGCATGAAATGAAATGTGACTGTCTTTAGCCAATCCAGTCTTGCAGATTTAATATGTCAAACCCACATTAGATAATTTAGCAGAAGAGGAGTCATATCCTTTACCTTACAATAAATAGTAAAACCTCTCACTAATTCAGAATTTATGATAATTCAGATGCAGTATTTGTGATATTTTTTCCAGTAAAAATTCAACATAATTTCTTCCTCTGTGAATTTTCAGGGTCATACTTATAAGGGGAAACCTGTCTAAAATCACTAGCTTTTCAAACCAAGGGCTCAAGAAATGAAGGATTCCTTCAGCGTGCCTTCAACCTCTGGGTCCAGCAGTTAATTCTTGTATGTTAAAGGACTTTTATGTTTATGATACATTTTTATGTAATATAGGCCTAGTTTGAAATATAGGTAACCACATTTATTATCACAATGGATTTAATTTATAATTTTGTACTGTTTGAAGGTAATTAAAGTGAATATTTACTTAAATGTTCTATGATTTAAGACTTGCTCAGTAAGTCACCTGAACCAATCCTTTCTGTGTTATTCCGAATTAGTGAGGTTTTACTGTCCGAGTGTTAAGATTTTCAAACTTTTCAAGCTTAAAATAGAGAGACATTGAGTTATGGGAAGAGAAATCATATGTTAGGTCAAATTTGTCTTAAGTAGATATTACCAGAAATTAGAAAGATATGGTGTAAAACAAAAAGATAAAGTGAACACAGAATGATCTCATATGTTATTTTGCCTCACATCCTATAATGGACAGAGATGATAAGAACTGAATTAAAAGTGTGTCTGTAGACTCACACATCTGCACATCTGTATCTGCACTTTAAACACAAGTCTGTTGGAGACAACAGATACAGGAAAGTGACCTACTTGACCTATTGAAATGCCTTCCAAATTTACATTTATTCTCTGTGTATAAGAAATTCGTATTTTGGGTACAGAGGTCATAAATAAGAGATGTATCATTTTAGGTTGGGGAGACTAAATTACTCACCTTATTTACACATCCCAGATGGAAGTTTTTATAAATTTAAGAATGTGGCCTTCAGTGGTTTCCTTACACTGCCACAGTGACATGAAGAAACCAGCATATGCATGGCACAGAGTAAGCTTAAAGCCAAGGTGATGGAGGAAACTACCAGGCAAAGAGGAAGAAAGAAGTGCAGAGAAGAGGATGTTTAGTTGAAGGTAGTTAGTGGTTGCAGGCAGGAAGAACTCAGCGCATACAGGCTGAGGGACAAGGTGGGATAGGAAAAGGAAATTGGGAGCAGATCTCTGACTTCTGTGCAGTAAATAAAGCTATTTGGTCTTCATAACATTTTAAAGAGAAATTGACTTTAGGTAGACAGCATAGACTTCCTAAGTTCTGTTTGGAAAAGCTAAGTCACTGTGAGTCAACTGAGAATTTTTTTAATGGTAGTACTAACAACATAACTAAGTTTAAAATAATTGTTTAATAACTTTGCATGCAGTTGTTTTTTACGCAAACTAAGTTTCCCCATATCATACACTGTCATTGTTCAATTTTTGTTAATCTTGTAAGTTTAACGATTGATCCATTTACATCACATACATAACTGATAAGCTTAATAGGTTTTGTCCCTAACCAGATCTTCTCTCTGTTTTTATTGATTTAGCAATATTTGCAAACACATGTATACAGTGTATATTTTCAAAATTGCTTCTTTGCAGGTAGTATTGATCTATCACTTCTAACAGCTGCAGATTCTTCTTGCTTGTACCTTTTAACACGTTTCTCTGGTTCTTCCTTGGTAAAACTGATCTGAAATTTAACCTTAAAGATGAATAAGGGCTTAATTACAAATTGTAACACTTGCAGATGGGAGTGGAGAGCGAGGAGAGAAGGATGCGAGCAAAATCACCACATACCCTCCCGGCTCAGTGCGGTTTGACTGTGAGCTCCGGGCCATGCAAGTCAGCTGTGGATTTCACCATTCAGGTAGCGCTTTGAACTTTGGAGTGTAACTGCCATCTTTACAGTTGTGATTCATAATTGTTTAGTTTTAATGATTGTAGTCTGATAGCTGAGTCAAAAGCTATTTATTGTGACAGTATCTCCTAATCTATAAAGCTTTATGTGTACTGTATACTCTCTTGAAAACTGTGGCTGGAGGTACAGGTACTGGACCAGAGATTTGACTTCTGATTCTCTCTTCTGAGAGACTTAGTTTAGAGCTTGGTTTTAATTCAATTCAAGAAATAGAGTCTTTGTTGAAGAAAAGATGGAGTGATTCCTAAAGTCCCTTTCAGCTCTATACTTGAGTCGTTTTTATGCTATGGCTCTGTATTGGAGCATGGCATCAAAGAATTTACTTTCTTTAATATAGAAAAGAAGCAAATAGTTAACATTTGAGTCATAGCTTATGTTGCATTATTTAACCTTTATAAGACTAAACATGAGTTACTGTAACTTTCTTTTTTGCTACTTACTAGATTTCCTTATTTGATAATGCCTTGATAGATATTTAAAGTTCTGACATATTTCATTGGTACTTTACATAATTGTGCAGCACACACCTATCTGAATCAATATACCAAATGAATATTGTTATTAACTAGCATATTTAATAGTTAAAAATTCATGTAAAATAGGCTCTTTCGACATGCAAATTATATTTTTTGAGGGGAAAATTGTTTCACTAAATACCGTTAACAGCACAGTCTCTAGCATTGTTGTAGATCTCGGGCATCTAACGCGAATAAAGCAGTGTATTTTGGTTTCAGTGGTTCTAATGGAAAATGGGGATGTCTACACGTTTGGATATGGGCAGCACGGGCAGCTGGGACATGGAGATGTCAATTCCAGGTACTCTTACTTCCTGTGTGAAGAGATTGAGCTGTGTTGTTGTTTCTTTTCTCTCTCTCTCGTCGTTTTTCCTCTCTAGTCTATACTCGAAGTAGTTTTACCACATGTGGCCCATGAATTAGTGATTCCTAACAATTTCTGAGTTGTGGCAGAATGCTTTTACCAGGGGTAGATGAATTTGAAGTTTCAGGAGAAAAAAAAATGTGTTTTCATTTTCTACCAACAAACCCGGGATATTCAGAGTTCATTTTCTCAATTGTAACTGAGAGATTGGGCATTGAAGTCCACCTAGAGGGGCCTTGGAAGACAGCCCTGGCAACCTTGTTCTGAAAAGTGAGTCATTGAAAGCCATCTTGGATACAGTTTTACCCTCACAGAGACTAAGTTCCAAAAGAATGAAGAATAAATCATGGAGGAGAGTAGTAGGCCAATATTTGCCTCTATTTCATACTTTACTTGGCTTTAGAGCCTTTGTTCGGGTCTGACCATGCAGGTGAAGCCTTTATAGTTAAGCCTGTGTTGCTGCAAGAATGTTCTGTGCATTAAAGTGATGATGTGTGCCACATTGGAATCAGACATATACTTCCACTTGTCTTTTCCCTGCCCTTGCTTACTTGGCAGAATACATGCATGCTGAAGGAGCTTATAGACATCATTGTGGACACGGTCGGTGGAGATTGTGTACTGAGAATGACAAAGCTCTGAGGTCTATGGTGTTCGTGACTTGCCACATCAGCACCCTATGATTGAAATCGCCCTTTTTTTTAAAAAAAAAATCATTTTATTGGGGCTCATACAACTCTTCGCACAATCCATCCATCCATCCATTGTATGTCAAGCCTATTTGTTGCCTTCATCGTTCTCAAAACATTTGCTTTCTATTTAAGGCCCTTGGTATCAGCTCCTCATTTTTTCCTCTCCCTTCCCACTCTTCTCTCCCCCACAAATCCTTGATAATTTATAAATTATTATTATTTTGTCATGTCTTACACTGTCTGATGTCTCCCTTCTCCTTCTCCCACTTCCCTGAAGTCTGTCCCCCAGGGAAGAATTTACATGTAGATCCTTATAATCAGTTTCCCCTTTCTTCCCCTCTCTTCCGGTATCACCCGACCTGAAGGGATCATCTGTCCTGGATTCGCTGTGTTTCCAGTTCCTATCTGTCCCAGTGTACTAGACCTCTGGTCTAGCTGGATTTGTAAGGGAGAATTGGGATCATAATAGTTGGTGAGGGGAAGCATTGAAGAGCTAGAGGAAAGTTACATGTTTCGTCATTGCTACACTGCACCGACTGGTTCATCTTCTCCCCACTACCTACAAATGGGCTTTGGGTCCCCAGCCTGCACCCCGCCCCCTCAATTACAATTGCATAATTTTTGGTTCTTTGATACCCTATACCTGATCCCTCCAACACTTCCTGATCACACAAGCTGGTGTGTTTCTTCCCTGTGAGCTTTGACAGCTTGTTAACCATCAAGTCTTTAAAACCCCAGACGCTGTATGTTTTGATAGCCATTTACCATTAGCTTTCTTCAGCACTTTCGCTTATGCACCCATTTGTCTTCAGTGATCATATCAGGAAGGTGGGCACACAATGATATGATTTTATGTTCCTTGATACCTGATTCCTCATCCCTTTGGCACCTCATGGTCACACAGGCTGGTGTGCTTCTTCCATGTGGACTTTGTTTCTTCTGAGCTAGACAGCTGCTTGTTTATCTTCAAGACTTTAAGATCCCAGATGCTATATCTTTTGATAGCTGGGCATCATCACCTTTCTTCACCACATTTGCTTATGCACCCATTTATCTTCAGCAAGTGTGTTGGGAAGGTGAGCATCATGGAATGCCAATATAATTGGACTCGCCTTACAGGAGTGAGAAATACAAGCTCTACTTGTTTAAGATCTTGTTACATAAGATTTACTATGATAGCAGCTGGATCTATTTTCATCCTAACACAGTCAGGTTGCTTTCTGTCAAAAGTAACACAGAATTCATTGTGATTAGTCCAAGTCCTTTGGCCAAAGACTTAAGATTAGATCTGAAAGTGGTTTGTTGGGAAGGCACTCCAGTGCACAGTAAAGGGAGGCGATGCAGGCACCAGCAAGGAAAGGAGACTCTTCAAGCACCATTGGGATACGACTGAAACCTATGAAGGAAGAGAAGAAAGGGAGGGCTTGCTCGGAAGAATCATTAGACTATGGTACAGTTCTAAGCATGTCAGCGAGCTTGATGAGGTACCCTAAAGCCAATGTTGCCCAGAAAGAACCATGCACTGGGAAAGAATGGGCCACCAGAAATGCCTTTGCGAGGTGGGGTCACAGATGGCGTTTCTTGGAAGACTAGATCCAAAGAGAAATTATGCAGGGCCGTTAGTCGATTGTGTTCCTTGCACTAGGTGTCAGGAGTCATCCATGTCTGTGGCCCCCCTACCGTCATACCAGGAGTACTTAAGTCTGGCACGATGTAGGGCAGCTTCAGGCCAGATTTGACTCAGCAGCTGTTTGCACATGAACCCAACTTCTTCTCAATTCTCCCTTCTGTCTTAATGTCTTTGTTGTCACAAGGTGCTGCCAGAATCAGCTGGACTATATGGTCTCACAGTGAAAGAAACAAGGATTCCCTCCACTGAATCATTACCTTTGAGAAGTTGTCTTTGTTTTGGGTGCACTTTGTCAAGGTTAAGGAGCCCTGGTATTGTGGTGGGTTAGGCTTTGGGCTGCTAATCACAGTCAACAACTTGAAGCCACCAGCTGCTCCTTGTGTGAAAGATAAGCTATCTACTCCCATGAAGAGCCACAGCCTAAGAAGTCCACAGGAGCATTTCTACGCTGCCTTAGAGTGTCATTGTGAGTCATAATTGACCAAGTGGCAGCGAAATTTTTTGTTTTATTTTTGGTTTGTCAAGAACGGATTTAGAATGTTTGGGAAAGATCAATCATTCTTAAATCCCTGGCTGCACATTACAGCCACCTGCGGAGTTTATTAAACTACCAGCTATGGATTCTACACTTAAAAACATGTAAAAAGGGTAGTAGAGGTGGTGATTGATTGTGTGGGGGGGTGGGGGACAGAGCAAAGAGTGAAGCTGTCACTCTGTTTTGTTGTTGTTGATATTAAGATTCCTAGACTGTAATGTACATCCAGGATTAAGATCCACTACCTGTCTCTAGAACTGTGGCAAGGCTAGCTGATTTACACAGCTTCAAAATGGGAGTGGAAATGGGATGTCCTTCATTATCTTGACCAATTTGGTTGTGTAAAGAGACAAGGGAGGTGTGGAGTTGAGCATTTCATTGTAACGTAAGTGCAGTATATAATTTCCACTGTTAGCAAGCAGTTAGTAAAACTCTTCCCATCGTAATAGCACTGTGGGCCGCTCCATCACAGCACTGGCCTGTGGATCCACCCCCTGCCATATGTGAAACAGGCCAGCTGATTTCACTAGAGACCCGTCAAAAATCACTCATAGGCAGAAGCTGTATAGGGACTTTAAATTGTATGCAGAGGAACCTGGCAACTTTTTTCTTATCTGTTTCATGACCCACCAGGAAGGGAGTTTCTTATGATGAGAGTTGTTATTGTCATTATCATCATTGTTATGTAGCTGTTGTTATTTTGTGAATTCTGATAGAGGGTGCAAAAGGTACATTGTCCTCAGAACAGATATGTGTCCAGCAAGAAGAACATGGCTTTGTCAAACAGAGGCATCCTCCCACAGAAAATCATGATGGCGGCAGTGTGGGAGGGAATAGTCACAGTAGGACTCCGCCCCCAGTCCTGTGCAGTGTGAAGAAGGAACAACAGATGCTCCAGCCGTGCTCTTTGGTGTGCCCATGAGCAAAACGTCAGCTAGCAACATTACTTCTTGGAATGGCTGGGTCCAGTGGCATTGTGTTTTGGTCTCCACAGAATCAGGGCATTGCTTAGGCACACCAGATGCTTGTCCTCTGCTTGCTGGTGCTTCCAGAGCCACTGAAGTCGCTGGGTCAAGCGTGGCTATGGCATCACCCCTTTTCTAATTGCTTCGAGTATTTCTGTTGCATTGAGGCAATTTTTTTAATCAAAATTTAAATGTTTCACAATAGTATTGCACACTTTCTTGGGCTATAGCATAGTGTATGCATAACTTTTATAATTTCTGGGAAACCAAAAACTGTGTCTCTCTCACTTTGTGTGCACCTCACTTTATTGCCACCTTCACTTGACTGCGGAGGTCTGGAACCCAACTGGCAGCAGTGCCTAGGCTTGCCTCTTCTCATTACTTGCAGCACTTGAATTTAGCATCTTATAAAAATCTGATGGCCTTTAATATTGATGATTAAACATCGGGGTTTCTTCAGTTCAAAACTCTGGTGAAGTTTGGCTTCACTTGCCCAAGGTCTTTCTTATCTAACTTGTAAAATTCCACACGTAGGTCCCTTTACTGAGACATAACGTTCAGGCCGAGTGCATCTGACATGGGCAGACATAACTGGATAGCCTGGTTTCATATGCTTTATGTCTATGGAAGGTTCACTGGATGGTGGAAACAGTTAAAGACTTGACTACATCCAGAAAGGCTGGTGGTTCCACCCTGCCCTGGCTCCCCAGCAGTCTCTTGGTGGCCTGTCCTGGCCGTCTTCCTTCAGAAGGATGATAGCCTGTGAAGCAGCTCTGCTCTGCTTACGTGGGGCTGCTTTGGGTTGGAATAGATTATGACAACCAGACAGCAACAAATACCTTTCCATCGTAAGTCCTGTAGGTATGTATTTGGCTCTTTGTGGCAGTTGGAAGGCAGGAGTTAAGAACTGTTAATAATTCAGTAAAAGTAAAAGTTTATAAGCAGGAATAGTTCCCTGAGGAACAGTGCTCCTTTAGCATAAATGCTAACTGCTGTCGACATGCTGTCTGTCTACTCTGACGCAAAGCAGCAGCAGCTGTTCAACAGCTCCAACATTGACGGACCCCGCATCACTTTCACAGTTCTTGACTTTGAGCCCAGTGTGGCAACCACTGTGTCCATCCAGATCCTCTTGTCTGCTGCGCTCCTACTTTACCAATCAGGGTGTCTTTTTCCCAAAGGACCTGGGACAAAGTCTCACCATCCTCAGTTCTTCTAAGACAGAGTTGTTTGTTCTTTTGGAAGTGCTAACTCCAACCTGGCAAAACATTTAGAGACATTTAGTTGAAAAAAAGTACAGCATTGCAGGGTGTTTTTGAAGACTTTTCTAGTAATTAACTGCTGTTACCTGGAATTCGTTGCATAGTACACATGATGAAGATCCACAGAGTGACTGATGGTCACCACAGCAGTGGTTCTCAACCTTCCTAATGCAGTTCCTCATGTTGGGGTGACTCCAAACCATAATTATTTCCTTGTTACTGCATTACCCTAACTTTGCCACTGTTATGAATTGTCATGTAAATATCTGATATTCAGGATGTATTTTCATGGTTAAAAATTGAACATAAACCATAATGATTAATCACAAAAATAATATGTGATTTCTAATGACAAATAAATGAAGTTTTGTCTTAAGCATGGTGGAGCATGGGTAACAGTCTTAATATGACCACAGTAAACTACATTGCTACATTTTGCGACAGTATGCATAAAAACCCAATGTCAGTGCAAAAGTTGAGATAGAGGAGCAGTGTCACAGTTCCTAAAACCATGTGTTTTCTGATGGTCTTAACCGACCCCTGTGAAAGGGTCCTTCGACCCCCAAAGGTTGTCATGACCCAGAGGTTGAGAACCACTGGCCTATAGTCTCTAATTTTGGTCTTGGTGCTTTCATTTGCTGCTTTATGACCGAATCCAAGTTATTTTTCTTGTGTCTCTCCCTTTTCCTCGATTGAGTGGGAGTAGGCACATCTTCCTCAGTGGTCTTGTGGGGAGTGAGTGAGGAAGTGTGTGTCATCTACTTAGCACAGCCGCACACATAGCAAATGCATAAATCTCTTATTAGAGATGCTCAGAAAGCCTCTCAGGACTTCTCCAGCTTTGTTTGGGGCATGAGCCTCTCACTCTTCCCTTTTGTGTGTGTGTTCTGTTCCATAGCCTTCTGTATTTCTGAATTCCAAATCCACCTCCCATTCTCAGTAAACATAAATGTGGAAATAACAGATGGCATGCTTTCATCCTCCGTTTGCGAAGAGAATTTCTGCTTTCGCAGTATAGCCTTTGTGTCATTCATCTGCAGGAAGGTGCGGCACAGTCGCAGTGACTCCCTTCACTCACTGCTCACCAACTCTGTGACTGTGGCATCTGAAGCTTGAGTTTTATTTTCCATAATTTTTGTGCCATGAATGTGATGGAAGGTGCTTGATGTGCATAGGCACACACTTCAGGTGTCTTTTCTGTTGTGTCTTTGTTTTGTATGTAGTTTAGTAAATTGATTGGTTTTGTGAACAGAATTCTAAGACTGTATTAGAGCTTGCTATCATTTCTTGGGGAAATCTGTTACCCTTATATTGATTGATTATGGATTGTATTGATTGATTCGTTAATTATCAGTTGATAATGATTCCTTTTTTGTGCCTGAGAAACCATGGTAGGCTGTGAGGTGGACTGTTAAGGGAAAAGTCAGTAGTTTGAAACCATCAGACTCTTCCCCCCCCCCCCCCCCCCCCCCCCCCCCCCCCAGGAGAAAAACGGGGCTTTCCACTCGATAAAGACGGAAACCCATGGGGAGAATGCTGCCCTAGCTGACCTGCAGGGCCGCAATGAGTCCAAATGGACTCGCTGGCAGAGCGTTTGGTCTTGGTGTTTCTTTGACTGTGCTATGTAAGGTGACAACCAGTAAGCAGATAAACTCTCCCTTGGATTCCTGGTCCTGTCTTTGAGCACATTAGTTTGAACTAGAGCCCTTCAGAGTGCCAATTAGTCTTTTATCAAAGCCCTGTGTACCTGAGTTGAGAGCCATTTACCTCTCCGCTGCTGTTCCCGGTTATGTGAGAGAGCTTCAAGAAGTTTGTGGAAAAGAACCAACAGGTAATGGGGTTGCTCCATGACCTTTTTGATGCCCCATTGTATTGTTCCACTTTCAAGTGAAACATAGACTATGCTTTCTTTGAGGCCTGGCTATTCTGTTCTGCTGCGCTTTGTTCTCTACCTATCTTTTAGTGACTGCAGGTCATGCAGTGAGCATGTGGCAGCTGCCACAGATTGCTTCTGCCCCAGTTCTTGTCACAGGGTGAGTGACTTCAGTATCCATGCGGATGATCCCATTGTTAATCTTGACAAATGTATCTCTAGTTACGTTACCTCCATCCTCACAGGGGCCCTTTCCACCACCAAAGCTAGCATCTAGCACAGCTTTAACTCTGAATTCTTAAGTTTAGATTTCCTTTGCGATAGTGCAGGCATCCTGATGGTTGCATGTTTGGATGTTAACATATTGTGGATGGATCCCAAGTTTACTCATGTTTATGGTTTAATGAAAAAAACCCACCTATTTATGGTTTAATGCAACAACAAAAAACCAGCTGAAACATGTGGGTAAGTTGGTAAAAAAAAAAAAATCCTGTCTTTAATGTCTTACAGCATCATCAGCAGTTCAAGCCCACCAGGTGCTCCAAGGGAGAAAATGATGTATAGTTTCAAAACCCTGAAAGGGCTAATGCTCCTCTGTCTTGTCAAGTCCTTTTGGGTCAGAATCCATTTGATGACATTGGGAGGGTGACATTGTCTATTGATACCATTTTGTCTTCCCTTCCTTACCCATACCGTACTTGGTCTTTCACTTCGTCAGAAAACCTACTTGTTAACTTTCTTACACATTCCTTCTGACCTATGTTAGCAAGGTGACCTCTGCTTTGATTTTCTTGTTCTCTGCCATTGAGCTGATGTCTTTTACATAGGGAGAAAGAATAGTGCTTAGTCCTGCACCAGCATTGTGATCTTTGGTATGCTCGAGGACATGGTTGAAGCCTTCGTGTCAGCCCGATCTCTCTTGTTTTTGCTGACTTTGGATTTTATCAAACCGTATGTCCTTCTCTCTGGGTTGCCTTTCGTGGTAAAAGTTAACTTAGGATAAAATTTCACCAACATTACACCTAAGGAGAATCCCATTTATTTCTTCTGACTGATTTTTTTCAATCTCATTGCACTCTATTTCATATTTAAATTCTTTGTCAGCATCACAATTCAGTTATCTCAATTATTTTCTGTAGTGTCCACCTTTTGAATGCATGTCTTGTAGTCATCAAGTTGATGCTGACTTGTGACACCCTGTGGGTTTCTGAGACTGTAACTCTGTATGGGAGTTGGAAGCCTAGTCTTTCTCCTTCAGAGCTACTGGTGTTTTCAAACTGCTGGCCATGAGGATTACTGCCATTGATTAGGAGAGCATGATAATAGGCAAATCAGCCTGATATGAGTTGGTCTGGTTTTATTTGCCTTATCCTTTCTGAGACTGCTGCTGCACAAAGGAAACAAGTGTGCATTATTGCACTAGAATCTTCATAGTTATCCGATCCTTTGTAGTGGGCATAAATCCTCATGTGATAGGCAGCTACTCCTGAACTATTTAAGACCTTTTGAGAACTAATTGAAAGATATGTGCTTTCTCCCCAGAAAAATATACACATACAAGTTTATTTACAAATCTTGGCGGCTCAGAGATCTCTAGAAGCTTTCTCTTGGACCTCTACTTTGTCCTTTGGCAACAGCTTTAAAATCTCTTAATCTTTTGCCCACCGTACTTTTTTTCTCTAACCTTCAAAATCTCACCCCTGTTCATCCATTTTCCTTTTTCTCCCAACACAACCATCCATCCACATTACAAGACAATAAACCCATCAGATAGAAGTTCTTCCAGACTTTCCCACATCCACATCGCCTTTTTGATCCTTTCCTCTTGTTACATAAAAGGCTGATCCATCTTGCTCTTGCTCTGAAACTCAGCTGCCTTTTTCTTAGATACGGAGCTCTCTTTCTTGTGTCCCCTCACACCTGTCTTTAACCTTTCCATCTTTACTTGACTTGTTAAGTTCGCTCAGCTCTCAAAGAACAACGCCTCTGCTTTAGTTTCCTTTTAGCTGTTAGATATCCTTTCTTTTCCCCTGGGATCTTGAAGGCATTCCCTCCACATTAATCCAATCCTATTGTTAATCCTCATTTGCTTACAATGTAGTAGTGCTTACATCTGCCAAAGAGTTGTGCTTACATCTTTCAATGAGATTTTCTTCTTGCTAACTCCAGTGGTCACTTGTATGACTCTTGAAGCATCTGACGTGTATATATGTCCACCTTCTTGAAACTTTCTCTTTCAATGATTTTCTGGATTTGAATTTAAAAACTACAGTACACTCTTTCCTCACTTATAAATCAGCATGGTTGGGTGCCACAGACCAGTTTGCTATGTGAAAAAGACCTTAGGCAAAAATGGAATTGACCCCTAGGCTAACAAAATAGAAGGTGATGACTACATCATGACATAACTGTTAAATTGCAAACTTCTGAAACTTTGTGAATCACAGGCCTGCTAAGTTGATGACACATAAACCTTAATGTTCAATTACTTCCGCTTCTTACTTCTGTATTTGTTACATCCAGACAAATGATAATAAGGTAAAAAAAAAAAACTAAGATTTTTTTAACTATTGTCATAAATGCAAATGTTAGGTAATGAGATAGTAAGTGTATTTGATGGAATAAGCCATAAAGAAAGATCTTCTTGGGAGAAGGTCAAGTCCATGAAGACAAAGAGGACAAAACAAAGGATGTTGAAACAGAGGAGGAGCCCCTATCTCTGTGTGTTTTTTTAACCATGAGAAAAATTGCTTGAGGGCTCGTTAGTT
The DNA here is from genome assembly GCA_004026705.1 of Nesogale talazaci. Classification (NCBI taxonomy): domain Eukaryota; kingdom Metazoa; phylum Chordata; class Mammalia; order Afrosoricida; family Tenrecidae; genus Nesogale; species Nesogale talazaci. The sequence continues at coordinate 107,363 of PVJH01002616.1, read as the reverse complement.
CTCTTTCTCCTTATTTTAAAGCAGTATGTGTTGTAAAAACTGCAAAACTTTTATGTTACTATATTTTAACCGTGTTACAAAAACTTTAAGTATAATTACATTCTCTCAAGTAGAAAACTCTCCTCTCGTGTGCGGGCTATTTCTAAATGATTACTAGTCTAACTACAGATAATGATAAATTAAAATTGGGGATACTGAACTGTCATTTATGATTAAACTTAATATTTCTTAACTTGACTGTGTGCCAGGCACTACCCTGGTGAACTTAGTTATTAGTCACTGGGACTGTAGGGACTAACCAGACTTCATGCACTTTCCTCTTCCATGAGATAAAGGTCCATGAAGAATGGGTAGCTTGTTCACAGTCTGGGCCACATTACTAAGTAAGTGGAGCTGTCAGGACTCCCACCCAGGGGCCAAGCTCCAGCGACCGAAGAACGTTAGTCACCGTTTTAATGCCTCATCTGGTACTCACTGAATCTGATGTTAAATTATGCCATTATCACACAGTGATGAAAATTTGAGAAGGGAGCTACACAATCAGCGATATCACCTAGTTTTGGGGGAGTTAAGGTTTTTATTTAGACATTGCATGCGTTTTAATTTCATCAAATGCATTCTTACTGAGAGATCCCTGTCTATCTATGATGTCTCTCATTACTAGGTGCTGTATGTTTTCATCCAAAATGAACTGAGCTGTGATCTTTGAGAATAATTAAGTACCACATGCTCATGATTAAGGTAGATAACTTGAAAGTAATCTCCAGCAACCAGCTCTTTGTCGTCTGTCCGGACCCAGACCTTGAGTCAAGAGCAGTCTACAGCACCTGAATATGTTTACTGAATATTCTTACTAGGGCTGTGTGTCTTTTCTCCTCCTTAATCGCTATGTTGACTTACAGGTTATTACTATTTCAGTTGGCTCTTGTAAGAAATTGACTTAATTTTTTTTTTTTTTAACCTAGGGGATGTCCCACTCTTGTTCAAGCATTGCCAGGTCCTAGCACACAAGTTACTGCAGGCAGCAACCACACAGCAGTGCTTTTAATGGATGGACAGGTCTTCACATTTGGAAGTTTTTCTGTAAGACAACTTTAAAGCAATATTACAATGTACCATTGCTGTATAATTTATCAACACCAGCTATCTTTTTCTGCTTCTAGCAAAACTCTTGTATTGTAATTATGGCATATGCACATTCTCTCCCTCCTCCTCCAACACAGACAAAACTTCAATGACATCAAGCAGTGTCCTTTCCAAGTGAGCATTCAAAGTCATTGAATTTCACCTGTTAGGGATGTGCTCCAGTTCAAAACCCTATAGATATTCAATACAGATAATTCTGTCGTTCAAAAGGTTATTTCTTGTCTAACTTAGAGGGATTCATTAAAAAAATATATAATTATTTCTACTTGAGTACTTTATGTTAATAGATTTTCTTAAAATTATAGTTTCCTTTTCCTCGTTTTTTTTCCTCTGTGTGTCTTTCTGGTGTGTAATTGTCTGTTTTTCTTCCTTTTGTGCCAACCCTTGAAAAGGGTGAAAATAGTTTGCAAATATGGAATAATTTGATCCTCGTGCAGATCAAAGAAAACTTTGTAAGACCATGACTGAAAATAAACAAAATGAAGGCCTAAACACCCTTACCACCTTTGCCTTGGGTTAACTTTGCAGAATTCTGTAATTTAAGTCTCTGGAATATGCTTTACAACTTCTAGTCTTTTTGTTTTCTTTTTATATTATACATTTCTCAATGTGACCTTAATACGTTAGTTAAGACATATTAGAGGCCTGAGTCCTGGTGGCATAGTGGTTGTGTATGGGACTGCGACCCACTGGGTTGGCGGTTCAAATCCAGCAGCAGCTCTCCAGGAGCAAGGCTGGGCCTCCTACTCCCACCAGAGGGCAGTGATGCCAAAACAAAACAAAACAAACAAAAGACATAATTAGAAAATCATTTCATGTGAATAATTCTTCATTTCAGTGAGTTTGTTCCCTTTCTTTTTTAATCATTTTATTGGGACTTCTACAACTCAACACAATCCAGTATATCCATTGTATAAAGACCATTTGTACATTTGTTGCCACCATCATTCCTTAAACATTTTCCTTCTACTTGAGTCTTTGATATCACCTCCTCGTTCCCCTCCCTCCCCACACCCTTCCTCATGAGCCTGTAATAATTTATAAATTATTACTATTTTATCATGTCTTACACTGTCTGACGTCTCCCTTCCCCCTTTTAAAAAAACCAATGTGAACCTAAAGAAAAGTGACAATAACAATGGTACATTGATCATCAGTGTCTTAAATTGCTATTCATCTGCTAACATTTTAGCCCATCTTTATCTTTTGTGTGTGTGTGCGGCATCACTGCCCTGGTGAGAGTCGGAAGGCCAGCCTTGCTCCTGGAGAGCTGCTGCTGGATTTGATCTGTCAGCCCTTTGGGTTGCAGTCCCACATACAACCACGTCACCACCAGGGCTTAGCCTTTTAGCCCATCTTTTTAATCATTTTTTTCTCCTCCCTACCCCCCTTTCCCTATCACCACCAATCCTCTCTTTTCTGCTTACGTGCAATACGTGAATATAACACCTTTCCTTGATAAATCCTTTAAGAATACTTTATATACATTATGATCATCTACCCCTCAATAGTTTTTATTTTATCAGTTGACCCTGGACTTTTAACTTTCCCCCTTCACATGCAGAGTCAGTCAGTCAGACAGTCCTGTTTTATGTTGATGTGATAGGCCATCACGTCAAGCCCCACTCTTCGTGGCCCTCTTGCACTAAGTAGTACTGCCCGCGGGGCTTCTGAGACAGAGACCCAAAGTCTTCCCTCTTATGAAGCGGCCAGTGGATTTGAACCACTGACCTTTCATTTAGCACAGGAGCACTTCACCATCTCACCACTGCAGCTTTCTCCTCTCTCTTAAGTTTCCTCTAATCTGTAATGTTCCCTTAAGTTTTCTTCTCTGTTGTAATGTTGACATTTTTAAAGAATATGGTTTATTTTTACATGTATGTGCATGTATTATACACACATACAAAAACACACAAATACACAGGGGAGGGCTTCAGAAGTTGGTAGAAGATCGGAATTAGAGTAAAATACAATGGAACTGTTCTTTGAGCCCTTTGATGTTTGTGTGTTATGATCTCTCACATCTGCTGTGTTCGGCATTCCCTCGTGTGTAGATTCAGAGAGTGCACCCCAGCGTGAAGCATGTTGTTCTCAGGACACCACATCTGGAGGGTGACAAGGCTGTGCAGTCCCTCATCAGTTTTGCTCACACAGCTAACAGCCCCTGCGTCAGCACAGTGCATACCGCAAAGTGCTCCCGAGACCTAGCATCCATTGCACATGTTTGCCGATACCAGTCTATAACCATGATTGTTACAAAATCCTGGTTTTGTTCAGCTCCAACAAACCTCCACACCTGCCAGTCAGCACTTTGCATTCTGCTAAAAGCAAGAGTCCTTCTTTTTTATTTATTTGTCCACCTTTCTACTTATGTATAGACTCATACATTCCTATTATCCTTGTGACATGCCCCGTGTGTGTGTGTGTGTGTGTGTGTGTGTGTGTGTGTTCGTTCTCACCTTTGCTTACTTAGTTTTTAGCACCTTGAACTATCCTGGCATAACAAGACTTCCTTATAGCTACAGGTTCATCTTGTATGTATGCTGTCTGAGTTCTAGAACCAGAATTTTCTTCGGAAACTCTGGTTCTTTTTAGTAGGGAATAGTACTCCACACAAACTGGGCACTAAATGTGTTTATTACTGATGAGTATCTTTGCTTTCCCAGTACACATCTGTGTCTATATAAATGTACATTTAAGTGCTCTAAAAATCATAATCCACACAGACACTGTTCGCTACATTCTATCCCCACAGGCTTCTGTCTTACTTGTTTCCATTCTATATCTCTTAGTTCTCCTATAGTATAGTGAAAATTCTGGCTCCAAACAATGTTATGCCTTTATTACTTACTTGATCAATCCTAAAATAGAGTTCTTTGCCCACATTGGTGTCTGCTGTCAAGTTGATTCTAAAAGTGACTCTGCATGACACCCTAGAACCACATAGGGTTTCCAAGGCTCTGAGCTTTATGGACAGTTTGCTATTGGAGCACCACTGGTGGGTTTGATCCACCCTTCTGTGATTAGCAGTCCTCCAATCCCTGATGCCCAATTTGTGAACTCTTAGGAATTTAAATGTGGCCCTTGGTAATTACATTCCCAACCCCTGTGGGCCTGTTGAACACCTGTCATATTCTTGGACTTTTTTGATTCACACCCACTGCTATTAAGTTCATCCCAACTAATTGAGTAGATATTTATTTCAATAATCCCTAAAAGTATGACTAGTTTCTTTGTATGTCTGAAGTGTAATACACTCCTGAGTATCATATATTTTGCTGTGTTCACATTTTCATTTTTTTTTACTCTTCCCTTTCTGTCCTCTGCCTAAAAGAAATAAGAGTGGACATTACAAAAGTATGAGAATAAGCACTACATCGTTTGACTGTACCTACAATCTGCTTGCCACCTGCAGTTTCTTCCTTCCCTGGTTCACCGCAGAGATTGAAGCTCACTTGCTCTGGAGTCAGTTGATGGCGGTGTTTCCTTGCAGTGGTGGTGAAGGAGGAAATAGAACTGAAATAAGAACCTAGTACTTGGGTCAGAGATTCAGCAGGCTCTGAGAAGATCCCTGGTCTTCATGTTTTCTGCTCTGGTTGCATATGTCCATTACCAAGGAGCTTGTTAAGTCCTTTGGGTACTCTGGTACAGTGTTTTAGCGTAAGTCACAGTGGATTTGACAGCCGTGGGTTTGGTTTTGTATCCTAGATTGGAATACTCTGGAGAGAGTGTTCCAAAAGCCAGGTCTAGGTGAATATTTACTGATTCAACAAGAACGTTCACTTTTTTCTCAACTTCTGTCTTAGTAGCCAGAGACTTCTTAGTGTTCTTTCTGTTTGGTTTTGGGGGAGGAGGACTTTGTTTAAACTAATAAGGGGTTTATTGAAGGAGAAAAATAAAGCTGAAGCAGTTCCCCTAAGACTCAGGCAGGGAATTCATCTGGGCTGGAGTAGGTACTGGGAAGCAGGCAGGAACAATGGCTCCCCTCTCTCCTGGTCCTCACCGTCTCCAGGTCTCCAGGTCCATCTGCTGTCTTCCTTAGCATCCCGGCCAGCCTTTTCTGATGTCATTGCTGCTTGGCCTAAGCTGCGCATCTGAACCATGGCTATTTCCTCTCTCCTTCATAAATCATATAGCTGTTTCCTATGTTCGCTTGGTAAACAACGATCTATTTCTGGACTTGTGTATTGATTTAGCCTGCAATTACATACATGAATATGGTGGTGCATACAGGGACCAAAGTTAGGGAAACATCTTAGCCATAACCAAACACTTGACGATCAGGACCCTCGTCTCAGGTGTCACCAAGGGCTTGTCATTCTATAATAGCAATGCTTATCTAACCAGCGACCTAAACACAGTTATGTTTTTAGTGAGTTAATAGTTACTTCCTTAAGATATTTGACTATTATGTTTATCTTAAAACATAAATGGAATTACAAAATAGAAAAAAATTGAATTGCAGCTACATTATCAACTGTCTTTATTCTTTTATCCAAATATTTTCAGATAGTGATATTTAAAATATACTAACTGTAACATTTTTATTTATATCTCCTTTGGATATTTAATATTTGGTGACAATGGCAATAGTCTGCGGAAGGCTCCTGGCACAGAAAAATAATTCAGCTTCCTTACTATTTTAAAAATAGTGTTCATAGTGATTTATTGAAGAGAGAATTCTTAGAAGCAAGACTAATTATTGAATTACTTGATGCTTGATCATACTTTGATACATATCTTTAAAAAATGAATGGTGGTTAGCAGTTGATAAAGAATAATGTCTCAGCTTTCTTTTGTTGCCCTTTTAAAAAAAACTTTATATAAATTATAAATAGTTTATTCAGTAAAATTGTTAACATGATTTTTTTTTCATGTTTTAGAAAGGACAGCTGGGCAGACCCATTTTGGACGTGCCATATTGGAATGCAAAGCCAGCTCCCATGCCTAACATTGGGTCAAAGTATGGCCGGAAAGCTACCTGGATAGGTGCAAGTGGGGACCAGACTTTCTTACGAATTGATGAAGCGCTTATTAATTCTCACGTGCTTGCTACATCAGAGATTTTTGCTAGCAAGCACATAATAGGTAATACCCAAACCAAACATCCTGCTCCCACTACAGTTTTTTTCTGAATCAACACAGAGTGCTTTTACCTTCCTTTATAATGAAGCATATTAATGTGTTTTCGTGATTTGATTCGGTTTTGTATTTAAGAAGTGTGAAAGAAGCCTGTAGGTGCCTGTGTGTTTTATTTCTCTGTTGGAAGAAGGGAGACAGTAAGATATCTAGACATGCAGGTGTTGGTAAGCTACATAACTTGGCAGTATTAGCCACAATTTCACAGAATAAAATCTATATTGGACTGAGAATATGTGTCTATGTATTTTCTGCAGTTTCTCATTAAATAAGTGATAGAAATTAAATTTTAAGGCAGCAAACTTTAATGTTAAGATGAAGGTTTCAGTTCAAATTTGTACTCCTCCTGCCTAAAATAATTATATTTTGCAATCAGATAACGTTAGAGGTTAGGAACATGTGTTTTAAATTTTGTTAGCTTCAGGTTTTATTTTTAATGGCACCAATTAGAGGTTTATCTATGTTACTGGTTAAGTGCTCGGCTACTAACCAAAAGTAGGAAAGACCTGCTGATCTGTTCTTGTAAAAACTGTCTAGAAAATGCACAGGGGTGGCTTCTACTTCATTCTTTATAATTGCTATGAAATGGAATCAACTTGATCGTACACAATAACCATGTAAAGCACCCGTTTAATCATCTGTGGGATAGAATAATAATGTTTGTGTTTTAGGATTTGTATGACTATGAAATGATATAATCCCTGTTTAAAGTGCATATACATATTGTTTCCCCCAAGGCTTGGTACCTGCTTCTATATCAGAACCTCCTCCATTTAAGTGTCTTCTGATAAATAAAGTGGATGGGAGCTGTAAAACTTTCAATGACTCAGAGCAGGAGGATCTGCAAGGGTTTGGTGTATGTCTTGATCCTGTCTATGATGTAATTTGGAGGTAAGCTTCTCTGCATATAAAATAGTGTAGTAATTAAGTTGGATCAAGTTATACTTTTGTAGTAATATAAAATTTATGCACAGGCACTTTTCACACAGGAGGCTCTTCTGTTTAACTCGCAGAGTCATCATGAACACTCATTGTTTTTCAACTGTGAGCTTAATGAGTAGCAGGCCTTTTATAGTATAAAAATATACCGACAGCAAACCTAGAATGACCTCATAAAATGGTGTAGAACTGTCTTATGGGTCTCCAATGCTATAATTTTTAGAAACCCGCCTGTCACATCTTTCTCCAGTGGGTTCAGATTGCTGACTTGGGTTAGCACTGCACATGCTGGGCCTCCTCTGTACAGTACAGCACAGCCATTCAGATAGGGCTTCAAATTGATTCACGCTGGCCATCGCAGCAAAAGGGAACCAGACTTTAATTTGTAAAATGTCAGTGTACTGAGATGGTAATTGGAATGGAAAGGATTATAAATTGAAGCCCTGATATGGGAAACTCGACAGTCCTTCAGGAGTTCATCTGAGAAAGTGGATTATTGTCAGGATTAGGGAGAGTTAACAGATTGGGAGGGGTCATCACCATCTTTGAATTGAGCACGGTAGTTTCTGGCTCTGCCTGTCAGAAGATTTTGGTTGATAAGCAATGAGCATGCTGCCTTTGTTTTCTAAAAAAGAGATTAAGTTTCTGTAAGGACTTCAACCTATAGTAAATTTTCTTTCTAATTAACCATTCCAGTACACCCACATTTTATATAACTCCAGTTTTGTTCCACTTTAACTTAGCTTGCCCTTAAGAGCCCTTGCTTTTAGAGCCAGCATTCTGAGCCTAGACTGCCCAGGTATATGCCAGCTCCACATTTTGGAGAAGCTAGTTTGGCTCAATCTGCCTCAGTTTTCTTGTTCACATAAATATGCATTAGCGAATATAGGAGAAATTATGCTAAAGATATATAGAAGAATACATAAAGTATATTTATGACAGTATGTCCGATTGTGTGTTGTTCAAAATCGTGAAATTTTAGTGTCTTATCATTTTGATATAAGTGTATGAAACATAGAAGAAAGACATGACTGTGATGAACAACATTCTGGAAAATTGTTCCCTGGGAGAGTGAAAATAAAGGAGTTGGCCTATGGAGGGAGGCGGAGATGCCAGCACTAAAAAGTTAATTGTACTGTGTGTCCCTTGTGTCTCTTTTTCAATCCTAACTCTTTTTAGTGATTTGAGGCTCTTATTTTTGTATCTAACCAATGATTGATAGAAACTTTAGCAAGAAGTGGAGCAATGACAGAAGTTTTAAATTGAAAAAAATTATTATTATTATTGTTGACACTTTATGTATGTTAATTAGTTGAACATCTCCATACAGCCCATTTGTGTTTCTTTTTGGGAACAGTGTGTCACGCCCTCTGCTCACTTTTCCTGTCTTACTGGGTCACAGGCATTCTGACACATCACGAATATTTTTGTCTTTTGTTTAACATTTCTCAGGGTTTCGTTCACCTTCATCATGTTGTTTCACATGATTACTTTTAACTTGACCCTTTAAGCTATTTTGGTGGCATCTTTGCTATAATGGACCTTTCTTTTTCCCTCTTGGCATCAGTTTTTTAGTTGTAGTTGATGGTGTTAGTCTTGAAGTGTTGTGGTCCATATTACTGTTTTGTTCTAATTATTTCTCTTGTGGTACCATTAAGTATTTTCTTTGAGTGTTTAGCTCAAATATGGGGACTTAGGAGCCCACAAGCTGTGTTTCGTTTTGTTTTTTTTTTATGATAATTGTAATTGTTCCATTTCTCGGAAGGTTTCGACCCAACACGAGAGAGCTGTGGTGTTACAATGCAGTGGTTGCTGATGCCAGACTGCCCTGTGCAGCAGACATGGAGTCCAGATGTAGTATCCTGAGCCCCGAACTTGCCTTACCTACAGGATCCAGGGCGCTCACCACTCGCTCTCACGCAGCCCTGCACATTCTAGGTAGGGTTGCTATTTGATGTTCAGCCCAGGTTTGCTGATGTGTGCTGAAGTTTAGTATTGATTTTTTTCAATTTTGAAGTACCCAGATTTGAATGTCATTCATTTTTGGTATGCCTGATATTGGTGAAGTTCTCTCTGTAAGAGGCCAACCTTACAAAAAGCCTGACATCGGTCATGTCAGCAACACAAAAGATTTGGGTTTAACAAAATGTTAGGCAGCCTTGAACACTTATTTTCCTAGTAGGTAGATCTTTTCTTGAAAATATGAGGGAGTTTCACAAAGTTTGTGGAAAAATGGAATAAAGAGAGTATGTAATTTTCCTATGACCTACACATTTTGAGGCATTATAAAACAAATAATCATATATGCATATTGCCCTAAAATATCTATGAAATTTATAGATCATTCTTTCAACTCTTTGCATATTCCCATTTTCTACAGGATATTAACATCACACTATTAATTTCAAACATAGTACCTCTTCATTTCATATATATTATTGTTAAAATTTATACCCACCCACATAATTTCTTAACTAGATTTTTTAAATGATCCTTAAGAGACACATTATGTTTTTATCTCATTTGTAAGGTTATAATTATCAGTATAATTCCTCCATTGTAAATTCTTTGCTAACTTTTCCACAAATTTTATCTGATTACCATTGTAAACATTCCAAGCTAGTATCAGTTACAATGATTTGTGTGGCCAGTGTGTCTTCCTCAAACCGTTTTAGAATCAAATTGATATGATCCCGAGATTATCTTAAAATGAAACTTAAAGGAACCCAAGGTTAAGGGAGTTCAGCTTTTGAGAGAGGCAGTCTTTGTACAGAATTTTGCCAAATAGTATATGCTTAAATGGGATAACAGAAGAGGTGATTTTTTTTTTTCCTCGGTATAAGTATTCTTCCATGAAATTATGCTTACAACTTAGAATAGATTTGTTGAATACATGTATAATTTATTATAGGGATATATAGAATTCCTTTATCATTAGTTCTATGGGGAATTGTAATTTCAAGGAGTTGAATTTTGTTTGCTGTTTTAGGTTGTCTCGATACCTTGGCAGCTATGCAGGATTTGAAAATGGGTGTTGCAAGTACAGAAGAGGAGACTCAGGCAGTCATGAAAGTCTATTCAAAAGAAGATTACAGTGTGGTAAACAGGTTTGAAAGTATGTAAACCTAAGTTTAGGAACTACTCTCATATAACTGAAATGTGCATGGGTTTATAAACATCGTTTGTCCTTTGTATCTTTTAGGTCATGGAGGGGGTTGGGGCTACTCCGCCCACTCTGTAGAAGCCATACGTTTTAGTGCAGACACTGATATTTTACTCGGTGGGCTTGGTCTGTTTGGAGGTAGAGGAGAATATACTGCTAAAATTAAGGTAAACAGTTCATTGGTATTGCTGTCCTGTTCATTTGAAGATGTTGGATTTGATGTGGGTCACTTGTTTTGTCTTTCAAAAAGACATTGAGGAAGCATTGCTGAAATCCAATACCGTAGTATTATGTCATTATCCCAGACATGGGAAAGGCAAAAGTTGAGTCAGAAGGAGGACTTGGAAGGAAAATGACTTTACAGTAAACGATAAGCCTTTTATTACTACAAGGCGGCCTCGACGGTCCTTTGCGTGGAATGTCTTGGTGGAGAAGGAACAGCAGCACCTCTTCATGTGACCCTTTCCTTGTATCCTTTTTAATGGCAGAAAGCACAGTTGTTTGAGTGCAGAGATATTTTTATATGACTTTAAAACGCGCTTAGCGTTGCTAATGCGCAACAGGCAACGCAGTCTCCCCAAGAGTCAGGATTAGAAATTAAATGAACGATAGAATATAGGGTTTGGATTCCGACTTGTAAACAAGCTAAACCTAAGCATTAGACAGCTAGCGGCAAGGTTGACAGTTCAGACTCACCTAGCCCTCTGTTGGAGAAAGAGGAGAATGTCTGCTTCCCTAAAGATTTACTGTCTGTTCTGTCCCATGGAGTCAGGATTCCCCATGACTATGAACCAACGCAGTGGCAGTGGATATCGTTTTGATTATCCACCTCAAAAATAAAATCAGTGATTATTGTAAGCAAAGTTTATACTCATTTTTTAAAAAAATTTTTTTAGGGCATCACTGCCCTGGTGGTGGGAGTAGGAGGCCCAGCCTTTGCCCCTGTAGAGCTGGAATTGAACCTCCATCCCAGTGGGCCGCAGTCCCGCACACAACCACTACGCCACCGGGGCTCAGCCCTTATACTCATTTCTTAAAAAATTCACTAAGACTGAAATTCTGCTTCTCAGATGACCTAATTTCTTAAAATAAAAGAGAATACTATAATTTATCTCTGAATTGCTTAAAACTTAGCAATTTATTGCCATCCATGTAAGAAGCCCAAAGAAGATTTTCTTAGGTCTTTCAATAATATCTAAAAATTATAATGGTTATTTTTGAATTTATTACCCTTTAAACCCAAACTTATACTGCCAAACTTAAAAAAAATAAAACCACCAATTTCTGGTTAAAATTGCAATGCATGTACTAAAGGGGAAATGTGGATCATATAGGAATGAATAGCTTTAAAAGGGCCTATAGCCCTATAGATGATAAGGCCATAGTAATGATTAAGCCTGCCTATACAACTAATGTTAATAAGCACAACAACCATTTTACTCATTCATTTTGGTGGAAATGAATCAGAATGATATTTTAAGTTGTTAGTGAAATTAGAAAGTAGGATAGAATGTGGAGGACAAACGTATTCTCTGAAGGGGACACTGAGCTTCTCTGAAGGATGATGAAGCATTTAGAAATGGTTGTTGATGATGGTTTCTTAGCATGATGGACGCAAATTTTACTGAATTGAACAAATATTGAAATAGAAATGTTTATTTAAGAAACGTATGTTTACACAATTTTAAGAAATGGCTATTTTCAGGTGTCTTAATTTAAAGTTAAGGCAGAGGAGAAATCCCACTGAGTTATGTAATTATAGTTGCCAATGTCCGGTAAGTGTTATTCCAGCTCAAGAAGGGGCCCCTGAGAGTTTTCATAGTTTTGACCCTCACCAGGGTGGACCTTTCCTTCAGTAATTATGGGATGGAGTGAGAGGGATTTTGTTTTTAATTAATGGTCCTATTTTTCAAGCTTCAAATACTGCCTCACTCCTCCATTTGCTGGAGATGATCTTGCTTTTTGTGTTAGTTCAGGTAGAGTAGAGAAACAAATTCATAGACACACATATGAATATAAGGGTAAGGTTTATATACAAGAGGAATGGAACATTGAGAAAACTTCCTAAACCTGTCAAAGTCATAAGTCTGATATTAGCCCATATGCCCAATCCCAGTCTATAAAGTCTCCTTCCAACTCACGAGGTCACAGGACAGTGGGTACAGAGTTCCGGCACTTGTGGGGTTCTCCCCGTGGCTCCTCACTTCCAGGGCTCAGGGTCCATCAACAGGATCCAGTGGTGGTAGAAGGAACTCAGCCCCGGCAGGGGTCTCCACGCAGTTTCTCTAGCTTCAAAGGTCTGGTTCCATCATGGTAAGGCCCCGGGGCTTCTCCTCTGGCTTCTTCAGCTCCTCGGACATTGCCATCTTGTCTTGTCTGTAGTTCATCATCTCTGAGACTCCCAACAACTGCGGAGATGGCCTCTCATCTCCACGAGAGAAATATTGTGAGATTTCCCAGAGGTCTCTGGAGAAAACCATATCCACATAGAGGCCTCATTGACTCCTCAATGGCTATCTCCAGATTAACAGGCTAGACTCCACCTCTACATCTCAATCATGAAATTGACATAAGCACATGACCGCCACACTTAGTACCTACTGAGTGAATTTAAGCTTTCCAACATGGATTTTTATCTTTTCTTTCACCTCTCTAGTTTGCTACTCATCTCTCCTATCCACCCCCCTTCCCCTTGCAGCACCCAGAAGTAAGCCCCTGAATTACTATTACTATTTTTAATTCTGGACTTCTGATTTGTTTCTTTCATTTCCTTCATCGGCTCCTTTTCTTCTGTCTGCCCAGTGAATGTTGGAGTTCCTCTTGACCTCCCCCAACTCTGATTTTTTTGCGTGCCTTTGCTCTCTCTTCTGGGACCGGTCTCCACACACAGTGGCAAGCTTTTTTGTCTCAGATCCTTTAAAAGCCCTGGAAATGTATTAAAGACTGTGGTTTTTGTCTATTAATATTTATCTTCCTAAAATCAAAACACATTTAAAATATACTCATTTAATACTATTACAGCCTCCTCACCCCACCCCCATACATGCTAACACAAATAAAACTTTTTTTAGAATAGCTTTTTTTTTTTTTTCAGTCAGAGCAAGCATTTCCTTTGGCTACAATGTCATCACTTGGCATTTTTGCTAATCATTTAGTCTCTTAACAGGAAACAGACACTCACATCTCTTCTACTGCTCTTTGTTCTCACTTGCTATGTGCTGTTTTGGTTGAAATTTATGAACAGAATCCAGTTTTACAAAAGGGATGATTTAAGAGACTTTTCAGATGCTTGTGTAATTTTCTGCACACCTGAAAAATAATACCCATTATTTGTGGATTCGTTCAGCATATGCAGTGCTGAGGATAATAAGAGATTGTATGTTTGTCGCCTATACAGAGTCATTACTAAGTGAGAGAAGGGCATTCCAGGGTTCTGCTTTACCTACCAGCAGAATGTGGTGCACTTAATGCCTCATTTGATTGTCTTTCTTTCCTTGACCTGTTGGCATTGAGTCAGTTCTGACTCATAGGATCCATACATTGGTCCTGTCATATTTTAAAACTGTTTTTTGCTTTTAAATATTTTTTACCAATAATTTTATTGGAGGCTCCTACAGCTCTTATAATATTCAATACCTCATTTGTATCAAGCATATTTGTACACATGTTGCTATCTTCATTTCCAAATATTTTCTACATGAGCCCTTGGTATAAGCCCCTCTTTATTCCTCCCTTAAAAAAAAAAAATTCCATTGGGGGCCGGCCCACACAACTCCCATCACGATCAACACACATGTCAATTGTATGCATACCACATTTGCATGCCTGTTGCCATCATCACCCCCGAAACATCCTCCCTCCACTTAAGTCCCCAGTACCAGCTCCCCAATATTTCCCCTTCCAACCCCCACCCTTCTCCCATGAACTCTTAATAATTTACACATTGTTATTATTTTTTCATATCATACTCAGTCCGTTATGTCTCTTCACCTACTTCCCCATTGTCCATACTCCAGAGAAATCATATGTAGATCCCTGCAATTGGCTACCCCCTTCCACTCCACCCCCTCTCCTACCTCCCCGTATCACCACACCCACCACTAGTTCCAAAGGGTTCATCTGTCCTGAATCCCCCATGTTTCCGACTCCAGTGTACATCCCCTGGCCTTGCCAGATGTGCTGGTCTGGGTAGACCAGAGGAACAAATTTCAAAGACATGCATGTAGATATAAGGAAAGGGTTTATATACAAAAGGAATGTGACACTAAGAAGGCATCCCAATCCGGTCCAGTACAAAGTCATAAATCCGATATTAACCCATATGCCCGAAATCAGTCTACAAAGTCTTCTTCCGACTCATGAAGTCACAGGTCAGTGGGTGCAGAGCGATCATATCAGGGAGGTGAACATGCAATGCTATGGTTTTTAGTTCTTAACTCCTGATTACTGATCAATTAGCACCTTGTGGTCACACAGGCTGGGTGTGCTTAGTCCTTGTGGGTTTTGTTGCTTCTTAACTAGATGGTCACTTGCTTACTTTCAAGACTCTAAGACCCCAGACGCTATATCTTTTGATAGCTGAGCCCCATCTGCCTTCTTCACCACCTTTGCTTATACACACATTTGTTTTCAGTGATCGTGTCAGGAAGATGAGCATCATGGAATGCCAGTTTAATAGAACAAAATGTCCTTGCACTGAGGATGTACTTGAGTGGAGGTCTGATGCATTTCTGCTATCTTAATACTAATCCTATAAGTATATGCACGTTGATCTATTTCCCCATCAGCCTATATAAATTTATTCACCTATGTACATGCCTGTATTTGCACCTCTATAAATGCCCTTTATCACCTAGTTCTTTACTCTATTTCCTTTTACTTTCTTTTTGTCCCACCATCATGCTTAGCCTCGATTAGGGTTTCAGTGTTTGCTCTCTGTTACATTACTCTTGATCAATCCCTATTGTGCCGCTCATACCCACCTTGTCACTGATTTTGAATCTCTTGTTATTCCTTTATCCCTGGACTAGTCAACACCACTGCCTTTCCCCCTCCTCCCTATCTCCCACGTTCCGCCCCCACTCCCCCTCCGGAATCATCAATCCTATCATTTTCGCCTCCACACTATTCATCCAGCCTATCTCATCAAGGTAGACCTGGAGAGACCGAGATTTGTACAAAAAAATGCATCCTAAGTTGAAGAAACTAAAATGATGATAACAAATGTCCAATGTATACATAGTAATATATATACAATATATGTGTAAAAAAATAACAAAATAGAAACCTGTAAATAGTTGACCTCCAGAAGTGCCCCCCAGTTTAGTCGGATGGGGTAGCACACCCTAGTCCCAAAGTTTATCCCTGACACTCCTTCTGGAACTCCATACCCTGTTGCACACCCTAAGTTTTCTGCCTTGTGTGGTTGGGTGAGACAGGGTATAATACTGATCTCGTTTCTCCACTGTTGTCTTCAGAGAGCTTGGGTCAATGAGGGAAGCCATATTTCTGTTTTTAAATATTTTATTAGAACATAATTTACACGTCACACAACTCAGTAGTTCAGTCATAACAAGAAGAGTTGTATTCATTACCACAACAAATTTTGAAACATTTTCTTCTTTCTTGTACTTATTAGCGCCCAATTCCTCCAAAACTCCTTACCTTGCCTCCAAGAAACCATGAATCCAGTTACTCTATCAATTCACCTTTCTATCAATTCATCTATGGGGAAACATACTAAAATCAAAGAAACAACAATAGCAAAATAAAATAGCAAGAAACCTTAATCGAAAAGAAAGCAGAAAATATTAAAAAACTAGAACAACTTTAAAACTGATCAAAAGGGAAATCAGATGATAAGGTGTTAAATTTTAATCTTTTTAAATTTGTTACAAGCCATTTTCCAATGTAAAAAAAAATAGTTAATAAATGGCACAGACATCCAGAGATTTTTCCAGGTACAAGGTTTCATGCTTTCAACCAAGTAGACAAGAGATTTTGGTATAATTTAGTTAATGAACTGGATGATATGTGAAAGAGTAAGGTGGAGGAAGCTAGCAGACATGTTGGACATGAGTCTATAACTCAGAAATGTTTGAGCAGAGGCCTGAATGAAGAATGAGAAAAGGACCTGTTGCAGGGGAAGCATTCCAAGCTTGGTGTTTCCATTCTGTCTCCAGTCAGTACTGTACCCCAACCATTCCCCTGAATCTACTCCTGTCAGGGGCACCGGTACCTTCCCTGTGACTAAAGTTAGTAGCCTCTTCTTCTTTGACCTGTTAGTAGAACTTAATGCAACTGATGTGTCATTTGAATGTTTCTCTTTACTTGACTTCCAGAGTATCACACTTTATTTTACTCTTGGCTCACTGACTCTTCCTCTTTGTCTCCTGGCTGGTCCCACATCATCTCTAACCCTGCAATGCTAGAGCACTCATAGGTCAATTTGTGGCCATCATAAAAGTATCCTCACTCCCATAATGTTCCAACTTCATGTTTTTTCTTGTGGTGACTCCCAGATTCATTGGTCTCCTCCATCCCTTCCAAAAGGCGTGTGCAATTGGCTACTCTGCATCTCCATGGGGATTTTTGGTAGGTGTTTCAAATGTACATGTCTATAGTTAAGTTTCTGGTGTGTGACTTGTCTAAGCCTCTGACCCCACTTTTTTCCCATTTCAGTTAGACATCTCAGAATATAGTTCGTGTCACTTTTCTATTTTCTTAAGCCAGAAATCTTGAAGTCCTCTTTGGCTTTCTCTTTTCATACCATAAGTACACTTCAGAAGTAAATATCGTTGACTTTTATTTCAAAGCAAACCTAGAATCTAACCAGGTCTAAAAACTGGTACCCCTTTTATCCAAACCGCAGCCATCATCTCACTGATTAGCTCGGCTTCCACACTTGTTCCTTTCAGTTTAATCTCTGCACAGCAGTTGGAGTGTTTCTGTTTAGATTTATAACAGGAAGTATATGATTCTGCTCATAATCACACAGAGTACTCATTTTAGAATAGAAGCTAGAGTTCTTACAAAAACCTACAAGACCCCACAAGAGCTAACTCTCATTGCTTCTCGGACCTCATTTCATACTAGTGCTTCACTCGAACGCTGGCCTGTTCCTCAAGGCTTGTAGCTATCAGTGAAGTCTCATCAAGGTTTCCATTTCCTGTGTCCTCTAACAAGAACTCTCTTCATTTCAATAGCTGTGTGACTCCCTTCCTCATCACCTCCAGTCTTGGCTCCCTGGTAAGCCGGTTTAAAACTAAAATTACCTCTCCCCCCACCTTTTACCATGGACTTGCTTCCAGTTGCCCCTGCTTTTTGTTTTTGTTTGTGTGTTTGCTTGTTTTTATGTTATTCACTCCTGTGCGTCCAGTTCTTAGAATTGTGTCCTGGCAGATAGTACATGTTCGAACTGTGTTGACAATAAGCATAGCAGGAAAGGCCAAGGGCACAATAGGTAGTGCTTTTTTTTTTTTAATCTCCCAACCATCCTATAAATTAAAAGATGAGAAATCATGGCATTCTGATCAGCTGCCCTTCTTAAAAGGCATACCTACAATCATTACAGAAAAGAAAAGCCGTCTGCTTTATGGACTGTGGATGAGGGCAAGGAGAAAATGAAACGGAGAAGAGGAATCACAGTGAATGTGTTTGAATTGACAAGCTTTGATATCAACAAAAGAGTACATAAAGTTAGGTAGTGATGGCTGAGAGCTATGGAAAAGAGGGTTGTTTTTGGAGTTTTTACAATTTGAGTGGCTCAGTGAGTAATAGTGCTATAAATCCTAACAGGAAAGGAAGGAGGAGGGAGAGATGAATCACTTCTGAACAGTTGAAAATAAGCCACTTAGAGCAACCCAATGACTGTTGAGACCGAGAGTGTGAAGGTCAAAAAGGAAATGTCACCTGGAAAGAGATGTCTAGTTCTTCACCATAAGATGGAACGTTCACACGGCGGTCTCTGGACCTGCTCCGTAAATGTCACTGCCGCCTTCCATCCCCCGCTCTGCACCTGCGAAAGTGCTCCCCAAAGAAGCAAGGGTTTCTCTTGATGTGTATCGGTCTCTTATTACAAAAAGACTTTAGACTCTGATTTCACTTTCTTTTGTAATCTTTTCCTATGTGGATT
>PVJH01002616.1:32365-88742 GCA_004026705.1 Nesogale talazaci | reverse complement strand
CTAAATGTTCTGTAAGTTTTGTTCCATGTAATCCCACAAGCTGCTCTGACACAGCCACATCAGTAGCCGTCCCCTTTTAGCAGATGAGGAGATTGAGTCAAAACTTAGCTAGGAAGCTGTTAATGAAGCAAGAGTCAAATCCATATGTTCCCAAATTTTATTTCTCTGATAGTCACCTTTCCAGAAAAGAAGATAACGCAATGCCTCCATGATTGCCCCACCCACCTCTGACATAACCAGCAATGAAAAACTTTTGTACTATATTCCACAGTCCAAAATAAAGTGTATCTGTTTCTGCAGCTCCCTGCCCAACACCCGCCCCCCCCCCCCCACACACACACACCAGTTCAAAGCCCCCAAGGGTGTGGTATCACACCTGAAACACTGGTCTAGGCTAGGCAGCGCAGTCACAACTTAAACCTTGTAGATCCCACCACTTTGGGAAATCCTGACATAGTGGGTTTCACATGGCTGTTTTGGATAGACAACTTTTGTGTTCTTTGAACATTGGTTCTTAAGTACATAAGTATATCAAGTAGGAAAATCAGAATTAATACGGGCCATAAAACATTGTGTACATTTTCACTTAGACATGTATATTTGTATATATCCCATTGAGAACATAGGAAAATAGTAACTCTAAGTTTCACATTGTATACAGTTAAGTATATATCAGATGCACACAAAATTATAAACATTGTAGTTAGCAAATTTATCTTACTGAAAATTGCCCAGATTTTTCTCTTTTTCTTTCTTCCCCAGCTGTTTGAGTTGGGTCCTGATGGAGGAGACCATGAAACTGATGGAGACCTTCTTGCAGAGACTGATGTGCTGGCCTATGACTGTGCAGCCAGGTAAGTGCTTTGTTCAGTTTTTAGTGCACTTTTTACTTACTGTCAATTAAAAATGCAGTATGAGTAGAAAAGTCATTAAAATCTGTGCTGTTAGCGCCTCATGAGTGAGAGAGAATTGCTTTTAATTATGTTGTATTAAAACTAATATCCTTGCCACATTTTTAGTTCAGAAGATAACTTGACAAATTACAGTAAAAATAAAATGGGGGTCGGATATCTGCACATACTCTGCACATTTTTATTATCAGATTTGATAACTTTAGTAAAACAGGAACTCTTGGTATTTACATAATGTAGAGCCAAGCCAAGTATATTAGACACATACAAAACTTATGAACACACTCAGCAAATTTATATAACTGAGTAATTGGGCAAACTCACTAATTTGTGTCTCAGAGAAAAATATGCGATGATGTTTGACGAGCCTGTTCTCCTGCAAGCTGGATGGTGGTACGTAGCCTGGGCTCGGGTGTCCGGACCCAGCAGTGACTGTGGCTCTCATGGACAAGCTTCTATTACTACAGATGATGGGTAAGTGGAAGACTGCCTTTCAATATTATTTTGAAAACTCAGAAGACATTCATCAGGACAAAAGCATTGATAGGACCAGAGTAAAAAATGACTGCTAATAAAACTAAAAGGTAATCTTAGGCTAAATCAAGTTTAGACAGAACAAAAGACCACATTTCATTTGCAAATAACATGCACATGCATGTAGTAGTACATATGCCATGCATAGGGAACTAATGTGAAGAAGTTGCACAGGAAAAAGTCCAATACTGAACTTATTGTTTGCATAAAAATGCATTAACAGAACTACTATTTTTGCTTTTGAAATTTTATGTTTTTCTGGGTACTAAATCCTATAGAAGCTTATTTCCAAGGGAAGTAATGTAGAGAGAACGTTTACAAGGATAGTGAGGAGTCTGGAAACCATAAAATAAGAATATATATTATTAAAGTTAGTAATTGAAATAAAAACAATTTGAAATATTATCATTTTTAAGAACATGCTGGTAAAGTTTTTGTTTTCTTTCAGGAATCATTTTATTGTGGGCTCTTATAACTTAAAACAGTCCATACTTTAATTTATCAAGCAACATTTGTACATATGTTGCCATCATCATCTGCAAAACATTTTCTTTCTTCTTGACGTTTGATATCAACTCCTCCCCCCCTTGTAATGCCTTGAAAATTACCGTTATTTTCATATATTATACCATCTTCTGTCTCCCTTCACACATGTTTCTGTTGTTTGTTCCTCTAGAGGGGTAGATGTTTTATATCCATCATTGTGATTGGTTCCCCCTTCCTCTCTTTTCTCCCCCAACCTTCCACCTACCCTCATGGTGTTGCTGCTCCCATTATTGTTTCTGAGGGTTTTATCTTTCCTGGATTCTGTGTGTCGAGATCTCATACCAGTGTCATTGCTCTGGTCTAACCAAATTTGTAAGTTGGAAATGTGGTCTTAATGGTGGAGGGTGGGGGTGAGGTGGAGAAGCATTAAAGAACTAGAAGAATGTTGTGTGTTTTGTCAATCTTTTTTTTTTTTTTTTTTTTTGGCATCACTACCCTTTAGTGGTCGTGGGAGCTACCCAGTGCTGCTCCTCAGAGCCGCCACTGGATTTGAACTGCCAAGCCCGCAGACTGCAGTCCAGCACTCAAGTTTTGTCAGTCTTATAGGGCACCCCGGCTGACCCATCTCTTCCTTGTGACCTTTCTGTGCGGGAATGGTCCAATTGCCTACAGATGGGCTTTGTGTTTCCACTCCGACACTCCCTTGCTCTCGTGGAAATGATTTTTGGTTTGGATTTTCTGGTGTTTGATCCCTGATCCTGTCTATTCCTCCTGATCACACAGGCTGTGTGCTTCCTCCATGTGCACTTTGTTGCTTCCCTCTAGATGTCTGCTGGAGCCAGGCACCATCATCTTTCTTCACCACATTTGCATATGCACCCTTTTTGGCATCAGTGATCATGTCAGGGAGGTGAGCATCATAGAATGCCAGGTTATTAGAGCAAAGTGTTCTTGTGTTGAGGAAGGACTTTAGTAGAACCCCAGTGTTCATTTACTACCTTGATACTTAACATTTAAGTCTATGTACAGAGACCTATATCACTGTCATTATATAGTAATATATTTACATATGCCTGTGCCTGTATTTATGCTTCCATAAGTGTCTTTTGACTACTAGTTCTTTCCTCTGTTTCTTTTTACTTTCCTCCTGTCCAACTATCATGTGTAACCTTCATTCGGCTCTCAGTAATTCCTCTTGGCTACATTGAACTTGATTAACCCCCCCACCAGGCATCCTACACCCTCTTCACCATTGCTTTCAGATTTCTTGTTCTCTTCTTCTCTTGTCCCTGGGTTTGTTGCCTCCCCCTCCCTCTCAGCTCCCTTCCTCTCACCTCCTTCTCTCTTACTTCTCCCTCTTTTCCCCATCTCCTTGCAACCACCAGTCCCGTTGTTGTCTTCTTGGGATTGGTTATCTTGCTATTTAGTGTACATCTTGTTATTTAGCTATACATTTTTAAAAAGGGCGGAGGGGAGGGGCTATAAATAGTTCCAAGTCTGTCTGCTGACTTTTATGTATATTTTCTGATCGAGTCTGATGAGGTACAAGCCCCGCCCTCCGAGCCTGTAATCTATTTTTGGGATATCTCAGGGACTTTGTTGCTTTGCTCCCCTTGCTGCTCTGAGAGTTTTAAAATAATGTTACAAGTCACTTCCGTATAAACTTTTCTATTTATAAAGTATCTTAATCCGGATTATTCTCTATGGTGCCCTCAACAACTTTGTGTGGCAGATATTAGCTCCATTTTGGAGTGGGGGGAATAGAGTCACAAGAAGGTGAAACAGTCCTCATAGAATCATATGTTTAGTAGGTGGAAAAACTACTCTGAGCCCGGGGCCCCTTGACTTTATAGCCAATGTTCTTTGTATTCTTCTCATGCTGATGCTTGGATTTGACAGTCCTTTCTGTTGTAAGGAAAAGGCAGTTTATTCTTATCCAGGGCTTATGAGGGGAGGAGAGAGGGCGGAGGAGGAAGGGGAACAAGTGAGAAGCTGATAGCAAGGACTCAAGTAGACAGAACACACCTTGAAAATGATAATGGCCGCATATGTACAAATGCGCTTGACCCAATGGATGCATGTATGGATTGTGATGAGATGTAAGAACCCCCGATAAAAGTATTTTATAAAAAAAAACAATAAAAAATTTAAAAGGCAGTTTATTATTTACTTCTTTGAAACTTAAAACTGAAATGGGTAGAAGTTGCATAAATTCAGTTTAGTTCAACTCATGAAAGAACTGTCTTAAAGAGTTTAAACTGTTTGGAACAACATGATTTATGAGGTGAATCCCGTGCTGTTGGCTAGGTTCAAGTAGAACGTTATAGAACAATGTACAATTTTGCATCTCTCCCTTCCAAATTACTCTGTGATTGTATGCCAGAATTGCATGATTGCTTTGAGTCCTGGCCTGAATGATTCCCAAGTACAGCTGATTCAGACGGGATATCATAGTATCTTGAAGCAAACTGTACCTAGTGTATCTGGTTGAGTATATTTTGAACTGTTTTTAAATGGAAAACTTGTTCTAAGTTTGCTGTTAGTTAAAACTTAGCTAGGAAGTTGGATAAGGGGTGGTAATGAAGTTGCCAGTCATGCAAACAGCATTCTCCTGGGAACAGATTCTTAAAACAAGTTCGACTCCAGTCTTTTTCTGATGAAGAGCCTTTTAGAACTGGCATTAGAGTCAGGATGATACAGTTCCTCTTCTATTAGTCCTTAAATAATGAGTCTCTGTTTATTAACATAGAATGTGAAAACAGATATTAAAGTCCTTAGGTCCCTTAATGAATCAGGTTGGTTTTGCGTCATCTTTCTTTTTTTCTCTTTTTAGTGTTGTCTTCCAATTTAAGAGTTCCAAGAAATCAAATAATGGTACAGATGTAAATGCTGGTCAGATCCCTCAGCTTTTATACAGGTAATTTAGCCTACTTAAGTAATAGTGATGGTTAATTACTATGGCAGTGACATAATCTCTTGTCAACCTGTGAAGGGGTAGAGTCTATCTAGCGCTAGCCTGTCGATCAGGGCACAGCTTGATGACCTCATTTGGAGACACTACTGAAGTAATAGCTGAGTGGAGGCCAGATTCACTTCTCCCTGCAAGGCATTATTGACAGTGAGCCTCATGGAGCTATGCTGATGCAGCCTTGGAGCCAGAGGAGCCATGTGGAGACCCTCACCAGTGCTGAGATGCTGCCAATGTCCCTGGTTCCAGAAGACTTTCCACCCACTGACCTGTGATCTTCTTGTATTCTGCATCATTGCATGTGTTTCGTGAGTCTGAAGAGGAATTTATACACTGGTTTCGGAATTATGGATTTGATCTGAACTATGCTGGGATGTTTTCTAAATATTCGATTGCTCTGGTACATAAATCTTTTTCTTGTACACAAGTGTCTATGAATTTGTTTTCTCTAGTCAACCCAGACTAACACCTTTATAGTGACTTAGCCTTTTGTTACACCACTTGTCTACCAGTGTGTCATGCTGTGGTGACTTCTGTGATGCTGAAAACTTGGTCACTGGTATTTCAAACACCAACAGGGTCACTCAATGAACAGGTTTCAGCAGAACTTCTAGACTAAGAACAGACTACAAAAAGAAACAGGCTGTCCACTTTCGAGGAATTAATAACAGAAAACCCCAGGGATAGCAATGAAATATTGTCAGTTACTGAAAACTTCATGAACATAAACAGAACCTTGTTAGAAAGAGTGCCCACAGATAAGCCCCACAGACTCTCAGAATATGACCGAGAAAGAATTGTCCTCTCAAAAGTTCCCCATCATGAAGTTGATGAAGGAAAACTTTCAGGACTCTCCTTTGTTGATAGGAATGACTCACAATGAGAAGAAACAACTGCAAATGTCAATTAATACTAGGAACTTGGAATATATGAAGTATGAATCCATGAACATTAGAAGTCATAATGAAATGGAATGCATAAAGATCAAGATCTTAGATGTTAGTGAGCTGAAATGGACTGATATTGACCATTTTGAAAATTGGCCATCAGGAAATCATGATTTACTATGCCAAGAATGATAGAGTCAAGAGGAATGGTGTTGCATTCATTGTCAAAAAAAACCATTTCAAAATATATCTTGAAATACATTGCTATCTCTGATAGGTTAATGTTTATCCACATATAAGGAAATCAAATCAATGCAACTTATTAAAATTTATATATGTGATAGTTACATAATCTGGTGTCAGTTTGAGGATTGGGAGTGAAGGTGTGGAGTCTGGCTTGTAAATCAAGATATAACCAAGGAGGCCTCTTTGTTAGCATGGTGGCTTTCTCCTGAGAATTCTGGGAAATCTGAATTTTCCTTCTTGGAGGCAGGAGACACTCTCTTTCTCTACTCGACCCTTCAAGACTCTAAAACAAGGCTCTCTTCCTGGGGGACATTGCAGCTGACAAAACACATGGAACTACACGAGTGGCCTGAACTGGAAAAGCCACATGGACCTACGCTGATGCATCCAGACTTCTGAGGCTGGAGATGTCACACAGAGACCCCTGCCAGTACTGACATGCTTACAATGTCACTGGATCCAAAGACTTTCTACTCACTGGCTTGTGATCGTCCTGCATATGGCATCATTGCATGTGTTTCTTGAATCTGAAGAGGATTTTATAGATTGGTATCGGACTTAGAGGCTTGGACTGGACTGGGTTGGAATGCTTAATGTACTGTTACCCTTTATATAAAACTCTGTCTTAAAAGCTTATGTTTCTATGGATTTGTTTGTCTAGTCTACCTGGACTAGCACAATATAGCAATCCCAAGGCTTAAAGATGAAGAAATTAAAGAATTCCACCAACATCTTTAGTCTGGAAGAGATCCATATTAACCTCTTTCCAAAGAAATGTGGCCCAACAGAATACCCAAATTGTAAAACAGTATCACTGATAGCACATGCAAATAAAATTTTGCTGAAGATCATTCAACAACAGTTGTAGCAGTACATTGACACAAAGCTGCCAGAAGTTCAGGCTAGATTCAGTAGATGAAATGGATCAAGTGATATTTTTGTTTGTTTGGTTTTGTTTGATATGTTTGTTTGTTTGGTTTTTTGGGTATCACTGCCCTTTGGTGGGAGTGGGAGGCTCAGCCTTGCTCCTGGAGAGCTACTGCTGGATTTGAACTGCCAACCCATTGGACCGCAGTCCCGCACACAACCACAGCACCACTAGGGCTCAGCCTGGATTTTTTTTTTCGGGGGGGGGGGGTCCAGATAATTTTATTGACATCAAATGAACCTTGGCTGAAATAAGAATAACAAAGATGTTTACTTGTGTTTCATAAGTATGCAAAGGCATTCTGTGTGGATCATACCAAACTGTGGATAGCTTTGAGAAGAATGGTAATTCCAGACCACTCAATTGTGCTAATGTGGAAGCTGTAGCTGGATCTACATATACTGCTTTGATTTAAAAATCAGGAAAGCTGGGCATCAAGGTTGTGTCGTCCGTCCATAGTTATTCAGTCTGTACGCTGAGCAATCAGAGAAGCTGGATTATGTGAAGCAGGGAGCAGTATCAGCAATAGAGAAAGGCTTATTAAAAACTTGTGATATGCAGATGACACAACCTTGCTTGCTGAAAGTGAAGAGGACTTGAAGCACTTGATGATGAAGATCAAGGATTGTAGCCTTCAATGTGGATTACAATTTGATATAAGAAAAAAATCCTCACACCTGATCCAATAAGTAGTATCACGATAAACGGAGGAAAGATTAAAATTTTCAGGCATTTCATGTTGCTTGGATCCACAATCAATGCTCATGGAAGCCGCAGTCAAGAAATCAAATGACTCATTGCATTAGTTCTGTCTGCTGTACACGATCTCTTAAAGTTGAAAAGCAAGGATATTTCTTTGAAAACTAAGTTAGATCTTCCCCAAGCCATGGTGTTTTCCATTGCCATGTATGCTTATATAAAAGTTGGACATTGGGCTGAGCCCTGGTGGCGTAGTGGTTGTGTGTGGGACTGCGGCCCACTGGGATGGAGGTTCAATTCCTGCTCATAGGAGCAAAGGCTGGGCTTCCTACTCCCACCACCAGGGCAGTGATGCCTAAAAAAAAAGAAAAATACTTCACTGTTAATAAATTTTTACCCTTAAATTAAAAAAACTTAATTTGTCACAAAAATGTTTTTAACATTTTTAATTAAGTTTAATTTGAACTTTTATCACATTGAACACATGACTTTGTGTGTGCATATCTATTAGTGCCATGATTTCAGAGTAAAGAACCCAAATGGACATAAGATCTCATTTCTAAAATGTTATTCTTACTTTAAGAAGAACAGTGATTCATAGAACAGTGGTTCTCCACTGAGTATGGAGGACTGCTGTGAGTACAGACCAATTCTATGGCCCTTAACAATTTAGTAATCACAACCAAGCCGGCAAAAGCCACTCATTTTTTGAAGAGATTTTTGATTCCTTATATTTTGCAGTGTTCTTGAGGTTAATAATTGTAGTATCCAGCTTATAGGCTGATCTGGTTCCCAAAATGTTGACTAACTTTTCGATCGTAAAATCTTCCCTCTTAAAAATATTTTGCGTGTTATAGCAAGAAAACGGTAGAAGACAGTGGTCTATAGTACCCATAGGTACATGATGGGTGGAATTTAATAGGGGAAGTGTTCACGTGCGAAAAAATTTGGTGAGTATTGGAAGATGTTTCTAACAAGTCCCATAGTGGCATGTTCCTTAGCACAAGAAGTCAAATGTGTCATCATTTAGCTATTTCACTATTACGAAAAATGTATATCATTAAAAGAAAAATCTCATTTGCCTTTCAAACATGAATTTGTTATGTGGCTCTACTTTCTGTAGACTTCCAACCAGTGATGGCAGTGCTTCAAAAGGCAAACAGCAGACCAGTGAACCAGTACACATTCTAAAGAGATCGTTTGCAAGAACGGTCTCCGTGGTAAGCCAGACTTTAAAATTTAAGCTTTTGTATCCTGTGCTGTTTCCCGATGATGTTCCACATTTTACAACTCACCTTAAGAATTTATATCTCAGCATAGCTATGTGAAATCCGGTTGTAGTTTATTTTGATAGTTTAAACCCCAGACAGACTGCACTTCCTAAATAGAGAGAGGAGAAAGTTATTGACTATAATGTCAGCATGCCAGCAGAGTGGCCTTGTTATTTCTAAAATAACGAGTGCGTTTGCTAATAAGTACACACAAATGAACATGCTCTGAAATTAGAATGTTAAGGAAAAGTTCAGGGTGGTACTTACCCCAAAAGTGATGCTTTACTATATAATAGACAAGTCACATGTAGTTGTTTAACTAGTGAGGTCCTTGAACAATTTCGCTATCCTCTTTCTACATGAGCACAGACAGTAGAATTGGGGTGACCGGTATAGAATGGAAACCTAACAGAATATAGCATGGGAGGTATACCGGGAAGTCTGAGTTTATGTCTCTTGTTTATTAGTTGGGTAGTCTTAGTAAATATGCTGTATCATAGCCACATTACAAATCCTTCAGGCCCTCAAGGAGTCAGCTTGACCCCATGACGCTAATAGTGGTCTCAAGCATACAGACCATGGTGAGGCTGGTGCAGGACCGCCCAGTGTCTGTGGCCCTCAGCAGCAGCAGCCTTACCCAGGAGCTGTTCTCGTTCTGTTGTTAGTGTACGTCGAGTCCATGCCAACTCACGGAAACCCCCATGTGGACGCTAGTACGGTTCCCTTGGGTTTTTGGAAACACAGCGCCAGTTTTATCTTTACAGGAACCTCTGGAACTACAACAATATTTTAAAAATCATAGCGCCCCATATGAATATGATTTATTAACATTGCTGTTAGTCTCGTATTTTCATAAATTATACGAGGGGGGGGTACCCAAAAAAGAATCCCCCCAAAAACGAAAAAAGCTCCTTTGGGTGGGGCTTTCGTCATACACATTTTCCCCACTGGTGCGCACAGAGCAACGCGCTCTGAGTTAGTGTACCCAATGCACCACCTGGGAAGTGGATTTTTTCGTGAAAGCGGTTTGACCTAAGCCTCCTTTTTTTTGTGATGGCCCATTTAAGAGAACAGCATGCCACTGTAAAAATATGTTTCCTACTCATGAAAAATGCCACAGAAACTGTTGTGATGTTGAACACAGCTTAATAGGACAGTGCAATAGCTAAAATTCAAGTGTATGAATCGTTTTCTCATTTCAAAAAATTTGAAATGTTGGTTGATGACAAACCTCATTCTGGACTTTTGTCAACTTCCCAAACAGATGAAAATGTCGACTTGTAGTTCATTTGGAGCTTGTCCCACCAGGACAGACTGTTAGTTCAGCTCTCTATTTAGAGGTTTTGAAAACAGTGTGTAGCAGTGTGGGATGAAAAAGACCTGATGTGTGGCAGACAGTGCATTGGCTTTGCCACCACGACAGTGCACCTGCTCACGCAGCCATTTCAGTGTGCCAGTTTGGGGAAAAACCAGCATGCCTCTCGTGCCCGCTCACCTGACCTCACCAGGTGTTTCTGTGAATGAAGAGGAACATGGAAGGACAGAGATTTGACTACATAGAAGAGGTGAAGAAAAATATGAGGGAGGTGTCAGCCATCCAAACAGATGAGTTTGAAAATGTTTCCGACAATGGAATCGCAGATTTGACATTAAGTGTAATGGAGAGTACTTTGAAGGTGATAAGGTTGTTTTGAAAAGAATTAAATTTAAATACATAGCTTTTGGGGTGGGGGAAATTTTGATGTTTGTATTTTTGGGGGGGTACCTCTTGTATGTTATTTATTATTGACTACATTTTGAGAAACATACTTCCAATCCCTTTTATATGGATACTTGAACTTAAATGTATATATATAGTATGCTATGTGACCTTTTTGTTTATTTTTAATAATACTGATAGTTCTACATTTTCCCTTTAAAAAAATTAATAGTTTCTACCATGAATGTCTTTAGGTGTTGATATAGCAATACATTTGACTTACTTAGAGTCATATCTAAAGTTTGCATCATATCCTGTAGAGGGAGATTCTAGTCTCATTTTCTTCAACATTGTTTCTATTGGAGGACTTGTTTATTTCTCAGATTTTATTGTGACATCTTGCTTGAGACACAATTTTGGAGGTACACAATTCCATCCATAACAAAGCCAAAAGTTCATGCAAAAAATTAATTCTTTTAATTGCATTTTTTAAATGAACATTTTGAAGACCCCTTCCATGTCCTTGATTATTTGCATTCTTATGTGGTTATTTGTACCTGGAAAAGTTTTACATACCTTGTCGATTTGGGCTTCTGAAAGCATGTTGGCAGTTTACAGAGAGTAGCTTTGAATAAGAGACTGCTAGCACTCTTGTCTCCATGGTCTTTTATGGGAATAGAAATCATCGTTTCCCATGGAATGGGTGATGGGTTCAAACTGCTCCCCTCACAGTTAGCAACCCCAGGTCAAACCCTCTGTGCCACCAGGGCACAGCACCTTCATACGTTACCAAATTATTAAGACCAGTTTGGAAATGATTTGATCTAAATAAGTATCTCTGACTGATCATGTCATTTTTCATTGGATCTCTTCATCCTGCACGTGGTATTGCTTTTTATGTCTAAGTGGTTTGGTGATAAGTAATTTCAATTTTTATGTAAGGAATTGATTGAATAATTTCCTTTAACAGTTAAACCTTAAGTGCTTAATGCTGGTATAATCTTCACCAAGTGGCTTGAACTTGCTGTGATGCTTTTTAAATTTATCTACTAGGTATATGCATGATAAAATTTGTGGACAGCTGGAGGGAAAGGGAAGATCTACCATCCTAAGCCTATATTACATAATTTTAGAGATATATGTGAAATATTTTTAGTACTTTTTTTCTCAATTTCTATCTTTTTATTAAGTAGTTTATTAAAAAACTGGCTCTAATTTGTATGGTAGAAATGAACATGTTGACATAAAATGTATTGGATACTGTTGTTGATGTTAAAGGGCTTTATTATATTCATTCAGAATTTAAAAATAAGTTCACTGCTATATACTCTACAATGACGAAATATTTAAAAGTCTTTTCAGGTGAATTTATGTTTCTAATTGTGAACTTTTTATTCTTTGTTTTCTTTTTTTGTTTTTTTGGCATCACTGCCCTCAGGTGGTGGGAGTAGGAGGGAACTTTTTATTCTTATACAATATATTATTACTATGGTCAAGAAAAAAATTTTAAGACTGTATTTTTAAGATATGCCAATATTTGAAGACATTTGTCTTAATAAAATTCTACTTTTACAATTTCATACTTCAGAAAAACTCTTCATTACAATTAGGGACTGTGAGATTGTCTTCAATTTGGGGTTTCCAAAACTCACATAAGAATTTCAAGATACACTCAAAAGTCATCTTAGTGCTGACTGAGCTTTGTTGATGGGTCAGAGCCGTGAGCTTGTGGCACAGAAAATGGGATTGTTTTTTACTCATGCAGTTGTAGCTATGGGTTCTTTTTTTTTAAAGTCATTTTATTGGGGGTTTGTACAACTCTGATCACATCCATACATCCATATATTGTGAGCTATGGGTTCTTTAGGAGGAATCGAAGTAAATCCTGGCTGCCACTTTTAAAAAAAGAAAAGAATTTCAAGATAGAATTAAGAAGTTGAAAGTTATCTTCTAGTTTGATTTGACTTATAGGTTCAGGTGAACTAATTTTTAACTCTTTGTTTCCATATTCTGGATTAGGAATGTTTTGAGTCCCTGTTGAGCATTTTGCACTGGAGCTGGACCACCCTCGTCTTAGGAGTTGAGGAACTTAGAGGCTTGAAGGGATTCCAGTTCACTGCCACACTTCTTGATCTAGAAAGACTGCGCTTTGTGGGCACCTGCTGTCTGAGGTTATTGCGTGTCTACACCTGTGAAATTTATCCAGTGTCAGGTATGATAACAATTTTTTAAATGACTTCAGAGAAAATATTTGAGATATTAAAAAATATTTAATTAGGGATGACTAAAACTTTTAAGATCCTATATTGCCATTAACTTGTGCCTAGTTTAAGGGGAACATATACTCAGTTAAAGTTTTGTGTTTACTTACACAAAATAAAATTGATTATGTGTCATTTTGAAAATAAAATCTTTTTAGGGGGAAAATGAAATTCTCTTCAAAAAGTATTTTAGCCATGCAGGGAAATAAATATTTTAAACATATCTTGTCAAATAGAAATATTTGTAACAACAGATTTAGGTTTAATGATTAAAAAAAGATTTTTTCCCCTGATTTCAATTTTTAAGAAGAAATTAATTTTGTCCCACACTTTGTCTAAATTGTCGAAATACCTGTGATTTTCGGTGACAGAGAAAAGTTTTAATTTATACTGAATGCTATTGTGCATATATTTTTTAATTGTTAACTTATTTTATTCCTTCAAAGCTTCAGGAAAAGCAGTTGTAGAAGAAACTAGCAAATTAGCAGAATGCATTGGAAAAACCAGAACTTTGCTAAGAAAAATTTTATCAGAAGGAGTTGATCACTGCATGGTGAAGCTGGATAACGATCCTCAAGGCTACCTCAGCCAGCCCCTGAGTCTCCTGGAAGCTGTCCTACAGGAGTGCCACCATACCTTTACCGCCTGCTTCCACTCCTTCTACCCCACGCCTGCCTTACAGTGGGCCTGCCTTTGTGACCTGCTGAATTGCTTGGATCAGGTAATGTGGTTGTAAAATGGTCATTGAAAAATCTGATGACTGCGCTTTAAGAAAACAAAATACAGTTGGCCCAGTCACTCAAATTTTTTATGAAAGATATTTTAGGAATTGGGTTTCCATTTTCATTTCTTAATTGTAATATTGAGAGGGAGATTTGTACCAGCTGATTTTCTTTGAATCTATGAAAGTGTGTGTGTGTAAGTGAAAGGAAAAACTGGGAGTGCCTGAGTATCTGAGGGCAGAGATGGCACCAGGATGGCATCCCCACCTCTCCACCTCAACCAGAAGAGGAGGAGGAATTGCTGAGTGAACTTACAAACTAACATTCTTTATTCACTCCGGAAGTATGATCTTCATAAATCTCTACCAAGTAACAGAGTTTCAAAACATCTGGAGTGGGGGGTGGAACTATAGAGAGAATACATTTTTAGTAAGAGTTGGAGAATTTTACGCTCCTTCTTCAGTTATTAGTATATTAGAAAAAAATAGAGGAGATTTAAACATTGCTGTCAACTATTTTACCCTGATATTTTTTTTTTTTAAGGCATCACTGCCCTCAGGTGGTGGGAGTAGGAGGCCCAGCCTTTGCTCCTGGGAGCCGGAATTGAACCTCCGTCCCAGTGGGCCGCAGTCCTGCGCACAACCACTACGCCACCGGGGCTCAGCCCTACCCTGATATTTTATAAAACAGTATGGGCAACTGTAGAATACATACTCTTTTAAAACACAAATAGAACATTCGAGCTAGATCATATGCTAGCTGATAATTTAAGTACATTTAAGATTTAATCTTAAAGAATGTATTTTCAGCAACAGCAACAGCAAATTGACTCACTGTTCTTGAGTCAGTTCCAACTCACAGTGATCTTATGTATCTCTTTCGGACAATACTTGAAGTCCATAGCAAATAGATATCAAGAAAGCACTGCACTAGACATTTGGAAAATAAAGAATATTTATAAGTAGTCAAGGATGAGAGAAATAATCCTATTGGAGATTTAAAAGGATTTTTTGAAGGCAAGATAAAAACATGTAGCACATCAAAATATGTGGAATGCCGTTAAAAATATTACAGAGGTGCTGCTAAACATGTGCAGAACAATGGCGGGAGGATTACTTAGTTTTCTTACAAAGCCCCCTCATATTTATATCTTTGAATATTTCATACACTAGAAAAGCAGAACGTGTACAGGCGGTAATCTATGTCTTTTCTTTTAGAAGCTGGTAGGAAGAAAAAAATAAATACAGTTGAGAAAAGCAATGGTAAATGTAAGAACAGAAATTAGTGAAATAATAAATAGAGAAATTTAATCAGACTCTAAGCCACTGCTGTGCAAATATTAACAAAATTTAAAAACTAGAAAAGCTGACAAGGGAAAGAGAACACGTGGTCATCTGTCTAGTCAATTCCAACTCATAACGCCCTTTAGAACAGTAGATCTGCCCCCTGAGGGTGTCTGAGACTAAATATGAGAGACAAAAAAGAAACTGCTGTTACTGAATAAGATAGGTGCCGTTAAGTGTGGATTCAGGAGGCACTAACAGGAACCCTAAGGGTGTAAGACAACATTACTCCAATATATGCTCAATTTTTGATATGAAAAAAAAGAGTCCTTTAAAAACTCAAAACTTGGGCTGAGCCCCGGTGGCATAGTGGTTGAGTGTGGGACTTCAGCCCACTGGCTTGGCGGTTCAAATCCAGCAGCAGCTCTCCAGGAGCCAGGCTGGGCCTCCCACTCCCACCAAAGGGCAGTGATGCCCCCCAAAACAAAACAAAACAAAAAACAAACAAAAAATCAAAACTGACACAAGAAAGAAAATCTGAGTTGTTTGATATATGTATATATGTGTGTGTGTCTATATATGTATGTGTGTGTGTATATATATATATATATATATATATCCACTAAAAAATTGAACTATAAAAGATGTGCTCACAAAGAAAACTCCAGGCCCTGATATTTTCATTGTTGAATTCTGTCAGACCTTTAAGAAATAATATCAAGCTTTTTCTTTTGTTTTGTTTTGTGCGGGATATTAATTGTATTAATTGAATGAATAGGGAAAACCATACATATAGTCCTTTTAATGGTGCAGAATAAGCATTTGACACCATAAACACTTAATTCATGATTTTTTTAAAAAGGCAAAATAGAATTTAAGGAAATTCCCCTCTGAAAACAAACGTGAGAAAAACATCTGTAGCTAATGTTCCACTTAATGGTAAAATTGTTACCATTCTCTTAAATTTGAGAACAAGAAATGAGATTCAACTTTGCATTGATGATCTGAGCTAAACATTTAAAATCACAAGGTTGTTGGCTTTGGGTCTGTGTTAGTCTGGGTAGACTAGAGGAACAAATTTAAGGACACACATATCGATATAAGGAAAGGGTTTATGTACAAAAAGGAAATGGGGACATGGAGAAAGCATCCCAGCCCAGTCCAGTCCAAAGTCATAAGTCCGATATTAACCCATATGCCCGAAATCAGTTTATAAAGTCTTCTTCCGACTCACAAAGTCATAGGTCAGTGGGTGCATAATCCCGGTGCTGGCAGGTCACCTCACCTCCAAGGCTCAGGGCCCATCAACAGCAGAAGCAACTCATCACTGGCAGAGGTCTCCATCTGGCCGCCCCAGTTTCAGAGGTCTGGCTCCATCAGGGCAAAGCTGTGTGGTCTCTCAGCCGGCATCTCCAGCTTCTCCAATGCTGCCAGTTTGTCTTATCTGTGAATAATCATCTCTCTAACTCCCAACAACTGGGGAAGATAGCTTCTCATCTTCACGAGGGAAATATCTCGAGATTTCCCAGAAGTCTCAGGAGAAAGCCATGCCCACATAGAGGCCTCATTGGCTACTCAATGGCTATCTCCAGATTAACAGGCTAGACTCCACCCCTACATTTCAGTCATAAAATTAACATAAGCACATGACTGCCACAGGGTCCATTTAAGAGGGCAGTGTTTTATCACTCAGTGTCTTAGGGAAGATTACTGCCTAGACTAGTGAACAAGTTAATGTGACGCTCGAAACCTGCACAGTCTGGCATAGCTCTCTCTCTGAAGCAGCTAACTGTAGCAAACATACAAAATGTCACTGCTACTTGCAGCTTGATTGTAATGTAAGTGTTGGATGAATTAAACAGTATGTACACAATTTTAGTGACTCAGAATACCCAGTGTTAAAATGCTTTCTTGTAAAACTTTGTGTGCTATAAAGTATGCCACTCATTTTCTGGATATATTGCAGTTGTAATGATTTAAGTTCGTCACCGTAGTGAAATATTTCTATGATGGCACCAAATAACAAATTGTTTATATGAGCTATTTGGTACTACTTAGTGGAAATACCATATGTTACACTAATTAAGCACCTTTGGGTGTCTTTGTTATGGATATACCTAAAAAGAGCAGTGACTCTGGCCATTTTTTAATGAATACACTCAGTCTCCTCCACCAGAGAAAGAAGGCTGATTCTTCTTATCCCTGCTTCATAATTTCTTGTCCTCATTGAGTAAAAACTTACCAGTAAGTGGTTGGTTGTGTTTAACAAAACTGCTAATGTAATAATACTCTGTTCCAAGACATTATCGATGAGTGTTACACAGTTTATCTTTAAATGTTGGTTATTTTGTGTCTACTGAGAAACTTAGCTTCTGCTGATGCAACATTCTCCCGCCACCCTATGTTTGCTTTTAAAAGGATATCCAAGAAGCAAACTTCAAGACTTCCAGTAGCCGACTCCTTGCAGCTGTTATGTCAGCGCTGTGTCACACTTCTATTAAGCTGACTTCTATCTTCCCGATTGCATATGACGGAGAAGTTCTACTACGATCAATCGTGAAACAAGTTAGCACAGAAAATGACTCAACTTTAGTCCACCGGTTTCCACTTTTGGTGGCACATATGGAAAAACTCAGTCAGGTAGGTCTTTTCTTGTGGAACATCTTTCATACTGAAGCAACAAAAACTATAGATGGAGGTACATTTAGCTTGTTTTCTTTTGCATTGATAAATGCTGTGCTTCCACATTGGTGAATACTGGTAACCTTCAGAATAAGAACAGGTAATTTATGTGATGAGTAGTCTTTTTCTCTAATATTTCTATTTTGAATAATCCTTATAGACACATTGAAGGTATTGTGCAATGGTTAACTGTTTGTAATTTTTGCTGAACCACTTGAAAGATTTTATAGATATCATTCATCCATGTTGTAGCATGCCTCAGAACCTCATTTCTCCCTATGTTTGATTAACATTCTAATATACTTTATTAGGTTGCCTGATAGACTTGTAGGGAGATACTTTTTTGTTGTTGTTGTTGTTTTGGGGGGCATCACTGCTCTCTGGTGGTGGGAGTAGGAGGCCCAGCCCCACTGCTGGAACCTCCATCCCAGTGGGCCGCAGTCCTGCGCACAACCACTACGCCACCAGGCCTCAGCCCGGGAGATACTTTTTTAAAGGTTTTATGTACAGTTTTCTTTAGTTTTTGTAGTATTTGTAAGAAGTTCTGTGCTACGTCAAACATGCATTCAGGTAGCATTAATTATATATGACTATTGTACCCAGACTTCCTACTCCTCCCACCCACTGACTCCCTCCCACCCGCCATGGTCTTTAAAAGGAGACCTGATGACATAATGGGTTATGTTTTAGACACAAGATCAGCAGCAGTTTGAAAACACCATCCACTGCATGAACAGATGAACATAATGGAGCACAGTGAAAAAAACTGGAACTAGATTCTAATGATTTTATTCAGAGTCCATAGCAAAGCTGAAAGGCTCAGTCATGGATCAGGATGGACTTAGGAAATTGAATGCATTTTTTCTATGTCCATAGTGGCCAAAATGATAGAAAAGATGATAAAAGGAATTGATTCTCATGCAGGAGATTATGTAATCAACTTTTCTGGTTATTTTAAAAAAACTGACCCCCGCCCCTCAGTCTTGAAAAGGAGGAGCCTGATGGTGTGCTAGGTCACGCTTTGAGCTACTGGCCACAATATCAGCAGTTTGAAAACACCATCTGCTCCGTGGGAGAAAGACTAGGCTTTCTCTCCTGTGAAGAGTCACAGTCTGGGAAGGTCTGAGGGTTGCTGTGAGTCAGAATGGACTCAGTGGTCATGGATGAGTTGGTGATCTTGAATAGGATTCTATACATTCTTATCTTGAAGATGTTATATTGATGATGAGTTTGGATTTTCTAAAATAAGATACATATTCTGGAAGACCTGAATACAGATTCTGTCATTGACAGTGAATCTTGTAAGGTTTGCCTGACCACCAACTCCCATTGTTTGTGCAAATAGTGTGCCGTCACTTAAGGATTTATTCTGTACAATTGAATAGTACAGGTATTGCAACATGTAGTTAGCCTACACTGTTCAACCTCCCTCTCTCAGTAGTGTTTTATAGTTAGAACTCTGGCCTAATCAATGGCACTATAAACAGAAGGTCCTTAAACTCTGGGGAGATGATCAATAAGATTCTCTATGATAAATCAACAGGGATGTTTCGTAGATGAACCAGAGGCAGTTAGAAAGCATGGATTCAGGAATAGATTTGGGGTCACTTTTATCCTACCTACAACCTAAGAACAATTCATTCTTATGACATGGTCCTGCTGGATACTCATCCTCATGAGGGGGGACACAGAAGATAGGGGTGCTATAGCAAAGTGTGGTGAAGAAATTAGACAGTGCTTGGCTATCAGATAGAATAGCACCTGGGGTCTTAAGGCTTCTTTCCAAGTAAAAATCATCTAAGTTAGATGTTCACATGAAAAAAGCGCACTAACATCCACGATCCAAGGATTGGAAATTATATAACCCAAATCAGAAGGAAAAAATAGTATCAGCCCTTAAATCGTGAGATTCTAGTGTGCAGAAGACTAGGGAGGACAGTGGACGCACAAAATACGTTTGCAGGATCTACACGGAATAAGCCTCCATTGACTTCCTTCTAACCATTCTAGAGGAATGGGAATAGCTTGGTTATCAGACAGAGTATTGAAGAGAAGACTGTAGAAGATTAAAATGACAAACCTGACTTGATGGTTCATTTGTTTTCCCTTCTGATACAATTTGTATTTAATCTGGTTTTTACTATTTTCTGAGTTGTTTTATATATACATACCTGTGAGGGTGGAGATGTTACATATTTTGTCGTTGTAGGCATTATGATGGCTTTTTTTCCTGGTTTGAGTATATAAAACCCATGAAGGGTGACTAAAGAGAAAGCACCCAGAATGTATGGGTTCCTAACTGGATACGGCAGGGGACATGTGGAGGATGAGGGGGGTTTATATCAAGAAGTTCAAGAAGGAAGAAAATATTTTGAAGAGGATTTAGGTAGCATTTGTACAACCCTGTTTGATTCAATTGAACTGTGGAATGGTATGATGTGTGGATTAACTCCTAATAAAATGTTTTGAGTAATATAAAATAAAATATGGTGGAAATTTAAAGCCTAATAGACATAATTACCAGAGAATTTCATATTTTTATTATTACATTGCATTCACAAAAATTATTTACTTCTAAATATGCCAGGAATCGTATAAGTGTACATTTTTAAGTGGAAGAATATTGTTCTTTTTCCATAAATGGTTATTGCTGAAAAGTAAAAGAATATGAACAAAGTTCATAAAAATTCAAATATAAATGTGTGATGCTTTTATGATACGCAGGTCCTATAATTTAAATAATGACATCCACATGAAAAGTAGATGCATACAATCTAATAGTTTCAGGAATAGATGCAGATCTGTATTTGAAGAGTGTCATCTAGAAAGATGGGTTTTTACACCTGGGACCTATGTGAAGGCAGCCAGAGCAACTTCTCTTCTTCTCCCGTACCCCAGAGTGAGGAGAACATCTCAGGCATGACAAGCTTCCGGGAAGTTCTGGAGAAGATGCTGGTCATTGTGGTTCTGCCCGTCAGGAACAGCCTGCGGAGGGAGAATGAGCTTTTCTCCTCCCACCTGGTTTCCAACACCTGTGGCTTGCTCGCCAGCATCGTCAGCGAACTGACCGCATCCGCACTGGGCTCCGAGGTAACGGGTTTTGAGTGTGTTTGTAATTTCCATGTAGGTTGTTTTTAAAATTATTATTATTTTTTTTAGATTTGTAAGAAGTAATTTACAGTGTATCCCAGTAATGTAACAGACATTCTCCTAGTTTCATAAACATTTTAACCCGTATAATCCAAATAAAAATTGAATAGCTGCAGGTAGTCCTTGTCCCTAGCTTGTCAATTTTTTTGCCAAGGACTTCTTTTCTCTATATTACTTTTGCATTTCCTGATTTTTGCTTTTTCTTAGTTGTAGATTGACTTTAGAATGTTCTTTGAATTAGCCCAGTTAATCTATATTTGTTACTGATTTATTTGGAACAGTGTAAGTTTTAGAAACGTGCTTGAGAGCAGTTTTACTGCCCTTTTAGGGAAATACCCCCCTCAGTTTCTTGGTTGGCTTTGATTTGGGCCTCGGGCTTTGCTAAAGTCCTTGTCAGTAACCCGTCATGCTCTTAGCTGTGGATTTAATGAAGAACCGTGAATGCCCATAATGTTGTCTTCAGTACTAGACCACTGAGGATGCAACAAACTCTACACTGGTAGGTAGAACCTCCTCAGAAATTTCCTATCGAGTTTCCTTCAAAGAACCTACTATCTAATAAAAGGAATGTACAGCGTTTTACAAAGACTGATTTTCTACCATGGACATTCCCGCAAGTCTTAATTTAGACGTCCTCCTTTCTTTCTTCCTAGAATTAGTCAACTTTTTTCTTTTCTTGTGGGTCTCTAAAATTTCTGGGACCAGTTTACATGAGAAGCAGGCGCCATAAATTAAAAAGAGCAGTTTTAAACAAAAACAGAATCTGATGAAAACATATGATGAATATGACATATCTGTGTTCAAACTTCAAATGCTAAGTTACCATAATATCACTATATATGTTCATGGCATTCATACTGATGACATGGTACACTGTCTGCAAATGAAGTCTTACTTGGGCACTTGCCATAAGGGCAAAGATGATCTGGCAGGAGAGGAGGGCCCAGTCTCCATCTCTTTCTAACATACCCGTGTCCACAGCCTCCCTAGAACTCTGTGCAGTATAGTTTGAAGCCCAGTGACTGTAGGTTGTTAACAAAATCTTTGTCTCTCCTCAAAATAACTCATGATGCATGCATATATTTTTAATGATAATTTTGAAGCTTATAGTTCTGACCTTATAAGTTAAGTGGAATATATAGGGTTTTTAAAAAATTTTCAAGAAAATAACTGTCAGTGATCTTGTTTTGTGCATTAAGCATGACTGTTGTTAGTTTGTCTTGGTGAAATATACCTTTAGGAAGTTTTTAACCCACTTACCAAATAGAGGTTATTTTGTTGTGCTTATTTAGAAACCTTTGGGACAGAGTACTGATAAAATACTTTTGTTCCCAGGTTGATGGGCTGAATTCGCTCCACTCTGTAAAAGCCAGTGCTAACCGGTTCACAAAAACAAGTCAGGGAAGAAGTTGGAACACTGGGAATGGGTCTCCTGATGCAATCTGTTTTTCAGTGGACAAACCTGGAATAGTTGTGGTTGGTTTCTCTGTTTATGGAGGAGGTGGAATTCATGAATATGAATTAGAGGTATTGGTTGATGATGTAAGTACCACTTTTACTGGATTCATTTGCTGTGTGGCTTGTGTGTCAGTCCTTAGCATAGTCTGTTAAGTCCATGTCTTTGAGGGGTGAACAGATGAATCGCAGATGGAAGGCATCAAAGAGTTAGAAGAAAATCACTCCCTCTGATGGCTTGTGTGCCATTTTTTGGTCACTACTGCCTCCTTTCTGCACTTGAGGATATATTTGAAATTGAATAAAAGTTTTAAAATTTTATAGCCATGTGTGATTTTGTTGTTGCCATTTTAAAAGAAAGTACTCAAGTTTTCAGAACCAGAAAGACCTCATGTATATAATTTCTTAATATGTAGCTTGACTCTTTTGAGTGGTTAATTTGGATTCATTCTTTTAGTCTTTTATTAGACTATAATTACATCAAGCATTTTTATACAGTAGTTGGATTTATATAAGACTTAGTGAGAAAAACTGAATTATATGAGATGGGTTGTTGATTGCTCAGGAGATCAAATACAAGTGAACGGTTTCGAGTACCAGAATTTTTTCCTTACTGTGTATGGGGAAATGCTAATATTTCATTTTATAATAGCATTTTAAATGCTAATAGCACATTCCACATGCACTGCTCGAAAATGGAGAAATTTAAGAATGTCTTTCTAAATATGTTAATGAACATACCCCTGAAATTACTTTTACCTATATGTGTGCATATATATGTGTATGTATAATTTGAAGATTAGAAACTGGGTTCATAGATTTCAAGAGTCTATACAAATCATATAGAAGCTATGATGGCACAGGGATAAAATTGCTCAGCTGGTCACCCAGAGGTTGGTGGTTTGAACTAGAAGCTACGCTGAGGGAGAAAGATGTGGCAGTCATCTTCAGGGAAGATTTTCTGCTGCATCTCCCCAAGTGGGAGATACTTTCCCCAGGGGGCCTCCAAAAGCAGACACCTCACTGTAGTCTAGATGATGAGAGGTAGTACAAACGTTTTTCTTTGCCAGGGATTGGGGGGCACTGAGTAATTTCTTTTCAAAAAAGGGGGCTGTAGGCCAGATGAGTTTGTGAACCCGTGGCAGCCTTGAGGAAATGCTCGGTCGGTCTTTTTATAGGGTCAGTATGAGGGAGAATATACAAGGTCGTATGGCTAACACTTGACTTTTTTTTTTGGGGGGGGAGGGGGTGGGCATCACTACTTTCCGGTGGTGGGAGTAGGAGGCCCAGCCCCACTGCTGGAATTGAACCTCCATCCCAGTGGGCCGCAGTCCCGCGCACAACCACTACGCCACCGGGGCTCAGCCCAGCACTTGACATTTTAAGAAGACATTTTAACATTATAGATGATACTTCTTTAAAGATAGCATGAATATAATGATGTATTTTGTAGACTTCTCTTTAATTCAAGGATAAATTAATTATAAATAAAAACTCTTTCAATGAATGACATAAAAAAAAAAGGTATGTCGATTCTTGAAGGGAACACTTAGGTTTTCAAAATCTTCACCCAATTCACAGCACAAAGTTTCAGAAAAGTTGTTCGGACAATGAAGTAAAGAGACTGATGCCTTTTGTTTTGTTTTGTCTTAGAGTGAGCATGCAGGAGATTCAACTCACTCCCACCGGTGGACTTCTCTAGAATTGGTCAAAGGAACCTACACGACAGATGATTCACCCAGTGACATCGCTGAAATTAGACTTGACAAAGTTGTTCCTTTAAAGGTAATTTCAAACCAAGGCTCTTGTCAATAAGCGGGTGTGTTTCATTCAGTTTTCTTTAAAAAGGAAAATGAAAAGTCATGTCATGGATTTTTGTTAAA
Organism: Nesogale talazaci; assembly: GCA_004026705.1. NCBI lineage: Eukaryota > Metazoa > Chordata > Mammalia > Afrosoricida > Tenrecidae > Nesogale > Nesogale talazaci. Next base: position 64,677 of record PVJH01002616.1, on the reverse strand, counting down.
TATAGCTATTCCTAAATTTATCTTTGTGTGATGTTTCAGATGTTATGAAATAATTGTGTTCCTGACACTGTACTAACTTATATGCTGCTTTTGTGTACTGTCTCTCTCAGTAATAGAAGTGCTGTCAGACCGACGTAGGTACTAATACTTGTTCCCACATAGTAGGTCCAAGATATTGGCCAACTTACCCCTCATTTAACACCTTTGAGATTCGTCCATAGATTGGGAAGCTGTTTACCTAGTATGGTTTAAAATAAACTAAATAATGGAAGTAAAGAACTTTCCTCCTTTCTGACACATTATAGAAAAACTTAAGAAATAGAAATCCCCATAAAGCAAATATTATCTAAAAAATGTAACTAATGTAATATAGTTTTTTAGCATATAACCATATCTACCATGTATACTTGTGTATAGGCCGAGTTTTTAGCACATTTTTTAATGTAGTTTTTGTGATAAAATTAGGTGCTGTGAAGGCTTATACTCAAGTATACAAAATACTACTCACTTATCAGCTATCTTGTTTCTGACACTTTAGATTCATGATAATAGCAAAAAAAAATCGAGTATGGGACTGTTTTGTGCATCGACAATACGTGTCTGTCAGAAATAAAGGGCAGGAATGACATTCGCTACTGTGTTTGCGTGTCAGCTTAGCTGGGCCATGGTTCTCAGTGGTGTGGCAAGCATACAGTGATAGAGTTATCCTCCATAACAGAGATTTTCATATAGTAATATCTTCTTTGGGCCTTATCTCTCAGAGAGAAGGGATGCATTTAACAAAATAGGAACATTTTATTTAAATTAATTTATGGAATGGTTCTGAATTCTACTGTGATTTTCCTTATAAGGCAGAACATTGAGAAAAGTAGGCTCAGCAGAGACGTCATCTAAAAGTGTATAGATACTGAAGAATATAGCAAAGTGTCTTCATTATGAAGTTCATAAGGCAGCATTATACTTATCTGATATTTTGTATGCTACAGTACATCATATTTCAGACACTAGTCTTTTGTATATTTTTCTTATCTGTAGGCCTGAGTATTTCTCATTCTGACTAGCTTTTAAAATAAAAATATAAAGGATTATTATTTTTTTCTCTGTTTAAAATTATTGCATAAGTTAAACCAGGGAAAATGTTACTTTATATATTTTAATATTTTGTCAGTTAATTTTTAATACAGTTAAAGAAGTGTGATTATAAAAGCAGGAGCCAAAACATATTGTCTTTATTCAGTTTATCACTCTAGCACTCATCTAGCTGTTTGGGCAAGTTTCTGAACTTTTGTGTGCCTTGGATTCTTCATCCTTTACTTTTACTTTCACCTCCTGAAGTCCATTAGGGGTTAATTTAATTACATCAGGAAAAGTGCTTGCAACCATTTCCATCATGTAAAGCACATTTAGTGAATGTTAGTCCTGATCATCATTAATTCATTAAAAACACGTTCAGTTTGATTGTCCATAAATGTGGTAGAGAAATTCAGCATACTTGACTAGCATAGTTCAAGAAGAATATGAGTATCCTCTGTCCACTATAAGCTGTAAACACATTTTGCATCTTTCCTGTGAAGGAAAATGTTAAATATGCCGTGCGCTTGCGGAACTACGGAAGCCGCACAGCCAATGGGGACGGAGGGATGACCACCGTCCAGTGCCCTGATGGTGTCACATTCACATTCAGCACTTGCAGCTTGAGTAGTAATGGCACAAACCAAACCCGAGGGCAGATTCCACAGATTCTGTACTATCGGTGAGTACGTGTGTGTGTGTGTGTGTGTGGGGGGGGGGTGTTTTAAGTGGCACATGATTTACTGCCAAGGTGGAAAATGGGTAGTTATTATTAAACTGTTGTCGTTGTGTGCCATCAAGTCAACTCCATTAGCTACGCTGTGAAGGCAGCATACAGCTGCCCCCGGGGCGTTTCCTCGGCTGTAATCTCTACAGGAGCTGGTCACCAGTTCTTCTCTTCTGCTGAACAGGGACGGGTTCTAGCACTGACCATTTGCTAGCAATCTAGTGCTTAGTTCGCGCTTATATCATAGGACTATAGTATAGGGCTAGTATAGTATAGTATGGGGCTAACCTATACTATGATTTTTTTTCCCTTGCACAACATGTGCTAGCTCATATAAAGAAATCTTGTGTTAATATTTTAGTATGTTGTTACTATAAAGCTTAATTTTTTTAATGTCTTTGTTCTTTTTACTATCATTGGAAATTTTATCTACTAGGCAGATAGTTTCCGGTTTAAGAGAAAAGTATTCATTTCTGTTCATAAAATTCCTGAAATTAGTGATCAGGTTGATTCTCCTGAGGCAGTGGTACTACCTGGATCTCACTATCTAGTCTGCAAAGGGTTGTGGTCTCAGTAAGCTTAGCATGTAGACAGATTCGTTTTTTAATGAAAAGTCTTTCCTTGTGTAAACAGTGAAATAATAAGTGATGATAACTCTTGGGTTACAAAGAAAGGTTTTAAAATTGTCATGTCTCACTAAGTCTGACTTTCTCTGTTAGCTGTATTCTTAGGTGGTAGTAGGTACTGTTCACCGATACATCAAATCTCTCGTGTTTCACACTTCCACGGGGTTTGCCGTTTCTCCCATTTCATTCATAGACAATCTGAAGATACTGTGTTACCTAGTTAGATAGTGCAAAACAGCCCCCCTTTTATAAATGCTCCACTTTCCTTCTCCATGTTAATAAAATAATAAACACAGCACGTGCTAAAATTGCTGCATCCTGGCATGCCACTGTTGGGCTTCCCCCAATCACAAAGAACTTCATGTAATGTACGAGCTATAATAAGCCGGAGCACTTTATTGTCTTTTTAAAACTCTTTCTTAAAACTAAGGGATTATCAATCTTCACAGGATCAGACAACCTCATCGTTCTCCCAAGGTATGGGCTTGTGGATTTTGTTTAGCTAGCAGCTGAACACTTAGCCCCCAGGACCTGCAGGGCTACTTAGAATCCCTTCGTGTTTTGGATATTTTGACGGCTTCCACCAAGCCCTTAGCTTTCTCTGCCCTCCTTTTCTGTTGGCTCCTGGGGTTGGCCTCTGAGCCTTGGACAGAATATCCAGCTTTCTGTTTGGCGTCTGACGCAGATGAGAGGGGTATTGAGGAGAATGTTAATATGCTAAGGTAGTTTTCTAAACTTAGCTGGTCCTCAGGATACCCCAGTGAAGTTTGCCTCTTGTTCTCACTTTCCTGCTGAGGGGAACAAGACTTTGAGCACTGAAGTAACGCGCCCAACTCCTTGTACTGTAGACAGGAAAGTAGACAACCTCCCCCCCTCCCCCAGTGACTGCACGTTTAGCCTGATACCACAGGTCCTCTGGAAAAAAGTGCTCTCTGCCATTGTCTAATAGGCATCTTCATATCTTAAATTAAACACGTCCCAAGGAATACCTCTTCCCCAACCACAGTTACAGCCCCACACCTTGAAATCATCCTTCTCCCTTTCCCCACCTCCCACTTTCTCTCTAGCTTGTCGATGAGTCATGAAAGCTAGGCTTTTAAAATGTTCTAAATATGACTTCTACCAGTCCCGTGATTACCAGTCTAATCCACGCCTTTTCTACCTCTCACCTGGGTAACTGCGTGAGTCTTGAAATGAGTCTTGCTGCGTGCACTGTTGCCCGCCTCCCCTGGGTTCTCCACTGCTCAGGAGGAGTTGTCCCATACAAATATAGATCACCCTACGTTTCTTCCTTGCTCAAAACCCTGTCGAGCAGAGAGGTTCTTAGTGACCTTCCCCAATCCTCTGTACTTTACCCCTTTCTGCTGCTTACTTTTTCTTGACATGATTTAGTTGCATATTTGCTTTTCAAAAGTCTTCAAATTAACTCTTCTAACTCTTTAAAATTTAAAAGAGGGCCTCTGGCTGAGTTATGCTTTGTAGAGTTAGATAATTTTTTACTTACCAGTGCCAAGTAATCTCATGTTTTTCATATTTCAGGAGTGAATTTGATGGAGATTTGCAGTCCCAGCTTCTGAGCAAAGCCAATGAAGAAGATAAAAACTGTAGCCGAGCCCTTTCTGTCGTGAGCACTGTTGTCAGAGCTGCCAAGGACCTCTTGCACAGAGCACTTGCCGTGGACGGTAAGGCATCTCGTCTCCTTTCTTGGTAGTCTCATTTAAAACCTTTGTGTTCAGTTATTAAAGGACTTCATCTACCAAAGTATTTTATTTTCATTATGAAGCTGCACCTTAACACGCACATTAATTTTGAATCGGCCACACTGTTTGACATGTTTGAGAATATTCAAAATCTATTTTCTGGTATTATTTTCATAGCTAACCTACTAAGAGAAAAAAAATGCATCTTAACAAAATTGCATCTTTGCTTCATCCTCCTTATAGTAGAAAAAGAGCACTTTGTTTCCCTCTACACCTGCTTTTCTTGCTGTGTATACCGTTTCCAATAAGAGCATCACCAGTTAACCAAAGTTGTAGGTAACAGTGAAAGTTTCCCTGGAAACTACTTGTCAGCATTGAGTTCAGTGAGTTCTCCCACTAGAAGCTCACTAGTCGGTCTGGTCTTCCCTCCTGTTGTCCTGCTGCCACTGCTGCTGTGGCTTAAGCTGCTGGGGTTGCAGAGCACAGATGGAACAGCCTCACCAGTCTCACCCCTACTCAGGTTAACAAGTTACCTCTACACCAACAACCACTGCACTCCCCCTACCCAACCCAACCTACCTTCCCACAGCATTGGTTCCTAAGTCCGATTGCCTTTGAGAGCCACCAAGGAAGCTTGGTAAAAATAAAGAATATTTGGTCCATTCACAGTCATTCAGTATTTTTTTTTTTTAGAAAATAAGACCCCAGGATATTCTGATGTAACAGCAGATCTGAAAACTCAACATTGGGAATCCTGACTTAATAAAAGTTTTCACAGTGTAGCTAAACTAAAATGGATATTTGTAACATCATTTGCAGGACATACAAAATTGTCAATTTAAAAGCTAGGCTGTGCTATCTGGTCAAACGTGTAGTTGACTCAGACTCTGGATAGCTGTGGTGGCACAGTGGGTTCTGTGTTGGGTTGTAAGCATTGGTCAGAACAACCATTCCTCCGAGAAAGATGAGACTTTCTCTTCCCATTACAAGTTATCGTCGCGAAAGCTCCCTGGGCTGGTTCTGCCCTGCCCTGCACGGCCGCTTTGAGTCAGAATTGACTCGATGGTAGTGAGAGGACAGGATGGCTGAAGTGCCTCCTATTGGTGAGGTATGGGACGTTAGCTGGTTTTGAGGGTCTCAGAACCAGTAGTCCAAAACGACCAGTTTCTCCATGGGAGAAAAATGAAGCTTTCTCCTCCCCTAACTATAACTAAAAGAACTACCGTCTCAGAAACGGATTATGGCTAAGCAGCTTTTGTGACTTTGTTCCCTGTATGCTCCACTACATACAAACAGTACGTACAGAGACGTATGTAGCAGTGCCCTCTGTGAAACTTCCATGTGTTCGTGGACATGTTTGTTCCTCACTTAAACTCCGAAATGAGTGTTTGTTATTGCAGGACTGTGTGTCTGATCATATTACTGTTGCTGCCTTTTACTGTTCTGTAGCTTCCAGTGTCATCTTCAGTTCCCTTGCTAGCTATAATTTTAATGTCTTTTTGTTTCAGCTGATGACATTCCAGAGCTGCTTAGCTCATCCAGTCTATTTTCCATGCTGCTTCCTCTCATTATAGCTTATATAGGACCAGTGGCCGCTGCGATTCCCAAGGTATATGATTTAATTCTCTAACTGTGGAGCTTTCTGTAAGCCTCACTTTATACTTTGTGTCATTCCTTTAAAAAAGACAGAGAGAGACTTTTGAGGCACTTAGGTTACAGGTTGAATAGAAGTTATTAGTATTGTTCTTAATACTGCTGGATGGCATGTTATACCTATTTGTTGACTCTACACCTGGCAAATTGAGGGATTCGAGAAATATATTTTAGGAATGTGATGTTGATATGTGAGGAAAAAGACTGCATTAGCTCAGATTGTCTTCATTTTTTGAGGTTGTCTCAATATTATATTTAATAATAATAGTATTATGAATGAATAGGCATTTATTTTGAAGTGTGAAATATCCAGCCCATGGAAAAAATCATAAATGAGTTAACTTTGACACAATAATATAGTGAGTAAAACGTAACTTACTGCCAATTGCCAAAAAGTGTTTAAAACTGAAAGTGTTCATCAGAAGGCTGGTGATTCAAACCTACCCAGAGATGCCTCAGGAAGGCCTGGTGTCTGCTTCTGCAGGGTTATGGCCCTGACAGTTGTACTACAGAGCAGAATCACTCAGCAGCACACAGCTCAGCTCAGCCGCTGCTGGTCTGGTTATTTTTCTCATTTTATCTAAGATAACTTAGTGACTCCATAAAAGGGATTTTCTTTGAAGAAAGACAGATGAAAATTGTATCAGCATTTATTTCAGTTGATAGTTTTAAAAGTATGTCCACGTGCATGATTTCATTTACTCTTTTATATTTATGTATGTAATTAGGTCGCTGTCGAGGTGTTTGGCCTTGTTCAACAGCTGCTGCCCTCAGTTGCCATTTTGAATCAGAAATATGCCCCGCCGGCTTTCAACCCGAACCAGTCGACTGACAGCACCACCGGCAACCAGCCTGAACAAGGTCTCTCGGCATGCACAACGTCTAACCACTACGCTGTCCTCGAGAGTGAGCACCCTTATAAGCCGGCATGTGTCACGCACTACAAGGTAGACACAGTGTGAAGCTTGCTATGTTGTGCAGTGTAATTGCTCTCATTGTCTTTGAATATGGAGGAATCGCATGTAGTTGCGCACTCTCAGACAACCACTCATGCAGAAAAGGGGTTTAGGAAAGTTTGCCTGTAAGATTGTGGAGCTTTGAAGTGTATGAGACGTGGTTGCAAATCTTCCTACAGGTGTAATTTAGTATATGTCATGCTAAAGTATACGAAGTACACTATAATAGTAGTGAACATTAAGCAATACAATTTAAAACTCCAGCTTTTTGAACCGAACAATATTGTACCACATCCTGAGCTTCAAAATTTCCTATATTTAAGGCAGGTTTCTAAAAGTAGCATACTTTTTTATGGTGAAAAAAAAAAAAGAGCACCTGAAGTGCTTATAAATGGAATGGAATGACTAAAGAGTTTCACACTTCTTGCTCTTGCTTTTACATTGTGTCATGGAAAGTAAGGAGGAGCTGTCCATTAACGGCCTCCATTTAATTTGAAGTTAGGCTTGTGTGCTTTGAATATAAGAATGTGTGTGTAAAATATTTTTTATTGTATAAAATGTTAGACATGAAAGTAGACCGCAGAAGCAAAAGTTATCAATACCTCCACCTCCTCCCACCTTCTCCCCGCTCCATTGTTTGAAAGCAACTCTATGAGTTATTTCATTAAGTTTCTGAAACTTTAAGACCCTGAAAATTAACTGTTAGACTCTTATACTGTCATGATTCCTTTTAATTCTTGGATTTCAGTGATTGGATCCAAAGTACCTCTTCTTTTACTGTGTTTGTCAGATTTTGAGTACTTCTTACCAACTCCACTCAGTACTCTGTGCACTTTGTATGTCCCCGTAAGTGCTACAATTTCTAGGTAAAAAGAAGTCTTCTTGTAAATATTTTTGTCTCCAAAACAAATCCTGTGGTTTTATCATCTGAGTACCATACTCAAAAGTCAATTGAAGGATAGATGATCCCTTCAGGACCAGTGGGGAGAGTGGCGACACTGGGAGGATAGAGGGAAAGTGGAGTAGAAAGGGGGAAACTGATTATAAGAATCTCCATATAACCCTTCCCTGAGTTATGGACGATGGGGAGTGAAGGGAGACATCAGACAGTGTTCAATAAGACAAAATTACAATATTTTGTAAATTATCCAAGGCTCATGAGGGAGGGAGAGCAGGAAGGGGGTGGCAAAGTGGAAAGAAAATGTTTTGAGAATGATGACGGCATCAAAGGTACAAATGTGCTTTGTATACAATGGATGTCTGGATGGATTGTGCTAAGAGTTGTATGAGTCCCTAATAAAATAATTTAGGAAAAAAAAAAGCTAACCCTCAAAAAAAAAGGATTAAGTTTTTAAAAATTTTTATTGGAGACTCTTACATCTCTTATAACATGAGTAATTTATTTTTATGTATATGCATGGTTAATTATCTAAGGGACTTCAAAAAGTTCATTGAAAATATTCAATGTCTTTTAATAGTATTTTTCCACAATTTTTTGAACTGCCCCCCCCCTCCCCCCCCAGTAATCACAGTAATCAATCTGATATAAAGTTAGGCTCATTTGTTTATTTATCCTTCATTTTTTTGTATTTTCATTCTTGATATAATTTTACCCTTTGAATATATAAACATGTTCCTAGAAATAAAAATGTGCGTGATAATATATTCAAATATATAACCGCATTTACTAATCTATTTTCTTACCTATACAAGTACTGACTTAATCTTCCTACGTTCTTTTCAAAAACATTTAGCAGTTATATATGGCGATTTTAAAATACCCTCTACTTACAAATGATTTCTAGATTATTATTTTAGTTTTCTAGGTAGTTTTAAAACTTTATTAGCAAGGCTAGGCCTCCCACTCCCACCAGAGGGCAGTGATGCTCCCCCCCAAAAAATTAAACTTTATTAGCAAGCATAGCAAAATTCCTTGGGCTCACATCATATAGTTTACTGCTGATGTATTTCTGCTTACCTGTATATTTGTATGGTAAGAGAAACAAATAATTGACCTTTAAAGTATGTGCATTTGTAACCACTACAGATAGTCATGCACTGTAAATGTTTAAGATTTTTAAAAGTAGACCTCAAAAAGGCGTAAGCAAATGTGTGTATTAATTTTTATAACATGGGTTTTTTTGTTTTGCTTTTTGCTAATGGAAGCAAACGTTTGTGACGTAAATGCTCAGTAACCTAATAGTTACTAATATTTTGTTTTTAATGAATTTATAATTTTTCATCAATAACTTTCTCATGGTCTCCTGGTTAGGATTTGGCATTTTTGCTTTTCACTAATTCATTTTCCTATTTTACCTATCAAATCATAGTTGGGTTTACCTGCTTTTATTCCTTAAATGCAAACTGAAATATAAATAGAAAACATTTTAAACACAAAAAATCATATTTCCAAATTAGTGCTGAGTGTTTATGAAAATTAAGCAGCTTTCTATTATTGTTATGTATCATCAATGTGCATTGCCTATGGTTAGGCTTTAGAAGAATTCAGCTTAATGTTAGGTAGAGAGCTGTAGATATTGCTAGTGGGCAGTGGGTCCAATTGCTACGGAAGATTGATTCCTTCACTTCTCGCTGTATTAAACAATGTAATTCCCTATGGAAAACTTACATTTCTATGTGCTGAAAGTGTGATCTGTACAATATACTCTCCTGTCTCTCAAGAGGATCATTCAGAAATCTAATGCCTCTTCGGGAGTCTAAGTGTCTCTCTTGCCTATTGCCTCAGGTAACATTTCCAGAATGTGTCCGGTGGATGACCATCGAGTTTGACCCTCAGTGTGGAACGGCACAGTCAGAAGATGTCCTCCGCTTGTTGATTCCAGTCAGAACTATTCAGAATTCAGGATATGGACCAAAACTGACCTCTGTTCATGAAAATCTTAACTCATGGATAGAACTAAAGAAATTTTCAGGCTCCTCGGGATGGCCTACCATGGTTTTAGTGTTGCCCGGTGAGGCTTTTGTTTTTATTTTGTCTGTGATGATAAAATACATGCAAGTGTGAAGATAGGTATTCCACAAGGATAGCTCACTGAAAAGGATTATTTTCTTTTTAGAGGAATTTATTGAGGGGCTCTAGTGTATGTGGACAGCAGTTGAGGAAGAAGGAGGGTACTCTGGCCAACGGGTATATATAGCAAAAGAAAAATTTTGAGGCCGTTTTAAGGATCATAAGAAAGAATAGTAGCCCACCCAAAGTTAAGAGTTACTACTGAAGTCTGCTTGTCTGGCCAGTTGGGACTACCAAAGTGAACTAAAGTGTGCTAAAAGTCTAAGAAGTTACTAAGAACTCGAAATTTATGAGAGTCCTTGAATAGTTATCTTTTGGGTGTGTGTCTTTTTTATTTATTTATTTGGGGGGGGGGCATCACTGCCCTCTGGTGGGAGTGGGAGGCCCAGCCTTGCTCTTGGAGCTGCTGCTGGATTTGAACCGCCAAGCCAATGGTCCGCAGTCCCGCACTCAACCACTACGCCATCGGGGCTCAGCCCCTGGGTGTTTGTCTAGTAGGCACAGTGAGAGTTAGAGATTTTATTTTATTTTTTTAAAAGAGGTTGCAAGTGTGTGTCAGTGTGTATGTACTTAAATGTGTCTTATCTGTTATGATTTTAACCAATTAATCCTAGTTACATGGGTGATGTCTTAACCCAATAGCCAGCAGTTTCATAGTTTCTAAAATAATAGAATTACATGTGCATAAAGTGATCATACAAAAACCAAACAAAACAAAAACTCATATTAATAAAAATCATAGGTGCATGTAATATAAATGATTTTTTTAAAACCTCGGTGCCCTCAAGTTAATTCTTGCTTGCTTATATATTTGAGAGAAAGCTAAATGTCAGGGTTAAGGAATTGTTACACGGTTTAAAACAGATGAATCTAGATCACCTAAATAACCGACAGATGGTTGAAATGTGACTGGTTGTACAATTTAAAGATAGGAGATGATTCAGAAGGATAATCTGGTCACCGAAAAACAGCCCCCAAAATCATAACAATGCATTTGGGATATGCGCATTGTTCCCGCAAGTTAGATATACATTCTTTAGCGTCCATTTCAACTCATCATGACCGCTCGTACAGAGCAGAACTGCCCCATTGGGCCCCCATGGCTGCCGATTGCCAGAGCTTTCACCTGGGAAGCAGCTGAGGGATTCCAACCCCAGGCCTTTGGGTTCTCAGGAAAGTGCCTGAGTACTCTGCTCCTTCAAATTAGGTATAGAAATAAAAGGAAAAAATAAAACTTTTTTTTGAGTTGTATAATATTTGATTTATATCTTAAGATGACTAAAGGATGAAATTTTTGATAGCAGTATTTCAGATTTTGAACTGTAGTCTTTACTTACTTGTTTATTTTTAGGAAATGAAGCCCTGTTTTCGCTAGAGACTGCATCAGATTATGTGAAAGATGATAAAGCTTCTTTCTATGGCTTCAAGTGCTTTGCAATTGGCTATGAATTTAGTCCGGGACCTGATGAGGTAAGAATGAATTACCCCTTAATTCTGTTAAGGAATGTTGTGTTCTTATGGGCTGCTGTTGTTGTCTCTATTCCAGAAGGCTGGAATTGATTTTAAGCTAAGGTGGGCACAACTTAGAACATACTGCAGTTGATCGTGGCCTGTGAGCACATGCTACTTCAAAACAAGCAGACAGGGGGAGGCTTTTGGGAACACGACCTGCTTTTGACAACTTAGTGTCAATTATACCTGACCCTGATCTGTACATGTGTTGTACTTTTCTGAATAACTGATAAAAGCTAATATGATGATTCTTCTTAGTATTTTAATTATGTAGTAACCCAAAACAAAGGACAGGATTGATTATGCTTTTTCAGAATAGTGAATGAAAAATTCTTTGGACAGGGAACATTTAAGGTCCAGATCCTCAATGCAGCTTGAACTGTAATTTGATTTTGTTGAACCTTCAACTGACAGGTGCTTCATTCTAGAGTTTTAAACGGTGTCTTAAAAACCAGTCACATTTTTGTTTGTACTGTTTTCTGAACATGTTCTACAACAACACCTAACTCTTTTTGCAATTCTGCAGGGAGTCATTCAGTTGGAAAAGGAATTAGCCAATCTTGGTGGGGTGTGTGCAGCAGCTTTAATGAAAAAGGATCTTGCACTTCCTATTGGTAAGTCTGGTCAAATACTAGGCTTGTAATTTTGGGGGAGGTTTTTGTTCTTTTTAATTTTAAGAGCAGGGCTGAGCCCTGGTGGCGTAGTGGTTGTGCGCGGGACTGCGGCCCACTGGGACGGAGGTTCAATTCCAGCAGTGGGGCTGGGCCTCCTACTCCCACCACCGGAGAGTAGTGATGCCCAAAAAACTAATTTTAAGAGCAGTATGCTTTTTGCTGTAGCAAGTTCAGAAACTAGGTGACAAATAACATTCCATAACCACATACATTAATGTATAGTAAGTAGTTAATATGCTGGTAGTTGGTTTTGTTTTAATGGAGACGTCGTTAACCACCCCCCTCCCCCCAACACCCCCCTGCACACATACACACATACTTTTGTTCAAAGTTAAAAGCCAAGAATGGGTGGACAACACTGGATTTGCAGAATTCTATCAAAAGTTTGAGCGATGTCTTAATCACTGTAGTGGAGATAATGTCGAGTAGGAGACTGCATATTTATTGTCTAAAGTTAATACACAAACCAATAGAAATGCCATGTTCACTAAAGACATGGCAGGAGAACGAGCTTGAAAGAGATGTAGAGGGGAAGGGAGAGGACATAGGCTCTAGCTGACACTTTGCCAAGATCTCAAAGTCAGCCTTAGCAGAAAGAGAAAATGGCAACTAATAATGCAAAGGCGGGGCGAGCATGGGAGAAGAAAAACCAGTGTGTTTGTGGGGGTTTTGTGTATATCCGAGAAATCAATTAAAATCTGTCGCTGGATTTGAAAATATATAGGCAATCAGTATACTCTAATATTATGGTAAAATGATATATATGTAAGTCCTTCTAAGTAGAATCAAAGAAGAAAGTTAAGTGTAGTCAGGTTGAATATTGCTGTAAAAAGTGTCCTTGTGGAGCTGAGCCCCGGTGGCGTAGGGGTTGTGCACGGGACTGCGGCCCACTGGGATGGAGGTTCAATTCCAGCTCCACAGGAGCAAAGACTGGGCCTCCTGCTCCCACCACCAGAGGGCAGTGATGCCTAAAAAAAACCAAAAGGAAAAAAAGTGTCCTTGTGAAGCAGAATAGAGAAATGAGGCAACGGCAGAAATGCGTATGCAAACTTGTGTGCGTCACTAATTGTGATCAAGAGAGTAATCTTTACACACAGACTGGCATTTTGAGAACTATAGAAATGATCCCTGAAAGTATAGTCTTCAGATTGGCACTTTGCTCTGCAGTGTTTAGGAATTGCGATGAGTCAAAATCAACTTGATTCCAGTGGATTAATTAGTTAGACTCTATTTGTCCCATTCCCCCCCCCACCCACTCCCAAGTCCATTTGTTGCTTCCACTGAGACTGCCTTTCTCATTCTGTCCTTACTTTACGTCCCTTCTCATTCTCTGTCTTCTTTTTCATTCTCTGTTTCTCTCTTGCCCCATTTTTTCTTCTCATTCTGCTCTTAATGTTGGTACATGTGTGAGGAAGTGAAATATCTGTTCATTCATGTGAAAAAAGTGGGTCCAGCCTCTTTGGAGGAAATTTTTCAGTTGTTCAGGTTTCATATGCACAGACGAGGGCTTCCAGAAAATGAGTGGAAAAATTCCATCAACTTCCAATTCATTTTCCACGAACTTCTAGAATCCCCTTGTACTTGTGACGTAGCAATTTCTTTTACTTACTCTGTACTTTGACATAGCAATTTCTTATACGTATCTGTACAAATGAACAAAAACATCTGGTCAAGGATGGATTTAAAAGATGGCAACACTGATTATCCTGTGAATGGGTACCATAAAAGAAGTGTGAAATGTTTTGCTTTGCATTTCTATACCATTTAAATATTCCCTCTTAAATATGTACTATATATAACAAATTTTTATACCTTAAACTATCAAAGACCGCTCATAAGTAAAATATTTCATATATTAAGTGATGAAATAAAGAGGGAAATTGCTAAACAATACAGTCACTACTTTGTTTCTCAGAATCATTGCGGTATATTAAAAGTATAAGGTAGAAACAGATAAACTAAATAATCAGTTCCCTCCCTTTTTTCTTTTTACAAAAAAAAGTATGAAATTAAAATAATACATATGTGCATGTGAGTGTGTGTCTGTATAAAACAAGCTCTGGTGGCTCAGTGCTTAAAATGTTTTCCTGCTAAAAAAAGGCCTGTGGTTCAAAACCACGCACCGCTCATTACACTCTGCTTCTGCAAACCCCATGGAGCAGTTCCACTCTGTCCTCCAGGATCCCTGTGAGTCAGAACCGGATGGACAGCACGAGGCTCGTATTGATATGTCTGTGTATGTATATTTGTAATGGAATATAAATTGTGTATATGTATTGTAATGTATTACATAAATTAAAAGTAAACTAATGCCTTTTTTAAACTATTGCCTTGAGAATTATAGCATATATTCATTCTGACAATACTTGACATTTTAAAATGTATACCACTGAGCTTTATCAAGGGGTGAGTCTTGATACAAGGAAAAGAGCTTACTGGAAACAACCAGAAAATTGAACTGAGTATTAATGTATTTTAGTCAAGCTTTTCATTTGCACCACAGGTAATGAATTAGAGGAAGATCTTGAAATTCTGGAAGAGGCAGCTCTACAGGTATTGTCCCACACATTGCCTGAATAGCCACTGTGTATTCATGTAAAACAAGTAAAATCAGCCTCCCCCCACCCGCACCCCTTGGCCCTCAGAGTTCTTCCTTATGGATTTTGTTCTGTTCACTGGCAGTTATAAAGCTTCTGTAACTGTACTCCTTAGTAGGAAAGACTGACGTGCTTGTCGACATGTGGTGTCGGGGATGTTAACTGGAGTTAACATAATCCTTTGGGAGAAAGAAGAATAATTAAGTGTCAAGAGGGTAGGGAAAATTTCGAGGCTACAGACATTTAAATTGGATCTTAAAAAAAATTTTCAGATAGAGAAAGGGGGAGAGCATTTTCACAAAGGAAACTATGTGTATGGTTGTACAGGATTATAGACTCTGGTAGAATGTGACAAAAGGTGAGTGTAGGTTGTGCTGGACATGTATAGCACATAAAGTGGTTAGAAGTAGTACTTATTATGTAGCTTACAATATCTTTAATATTATCTCTCTGTTTTGAAAGTTACTCTTTGAGGTTGGGTATTGCCTTTTTAGTCTTGCAGTACAATTACCTAGGTTCAGAGACGTTATGTGACGCATTGAGAACTTACCCACTTGGGTGATAGGGGATTGTACCCAAATTTCCTAATTCCTGAGATGCATTGATCAAAGCATTAACAACAGAAACAGATAATTACTTAACCTTTGTTCTACCCAGCACTATCTATAAACACTGGGTATATTTTAACTCAGCGGTCACCACAGCTCTGTGGCATAGACTCTTCTCCATCAACAGAAAAGACAAGATGGAGGCACAGGGAGCTACCAGGAGTGTCTCAGCATCAGGCACCTGGTAGTCGAATTTGATGATAAAATTCACGACTTTTTGTCCACTGTGCTTTCATCTTAGGAGGATCATATCTCGAAAATTTTGAACTTTAAAACACCTAACTTTTTTTTAGTTAAATATTTGCATCTTAAAATACAAATTTTATTCCTCAAACACTTATCAAACCCTTTTTGTCTGTCCAGGAGTGATTTGCTTAAGGAGAACAAACAAGCAGTTGATTTATTATTCTTTATTATGATTTATGAACTGTCCTTTAGGCCAAATATGAAGAAAACCTTATTACACTGCTGTTCCAAGGATGAAATAAGTTGTGTTACATTTTTTGACATGTGGTATAGTCAAAATGCAACAAAAATGTGAAAGGACCTGGATTAAAAAAAAAAAAAGGAAAAAACATGCTCAATATATCTGAAACTGAAATGGTGATTGAAATGCAAAAGTTAGGGGCTGAGCTCCGATGGCATAAGTGGTTGAGTGCGGAACTGCAGCCCATGGGCTTAGCAGTTCAAATCCAGCGGCGGCTCTCAGGAGCGGCACTGGGTAGCACCCACGACCACCAGAGGCAGTGATGCACCCCCCCCCCCAAAAAAAAAGAAATGCAAAAGTTAGAAACAGTGGTAGGAGCAGTATTGGAAAATAAGGACTCCGTGCACAGAAATGGAGCTGGAGATCACATGATCGAGCTTTGAAAAACCTCTAGCCAATACAATTTTTCAATAAGAAAGGGTGACTACACACATGCACTTTCCCAGATGGAATACACAAAAACCAATTTGACTATGTTTGTGGGAAAACAATATAGAAAAGCTTAATATCAGTAATCTAGGGTTGGGCTATGGAGCATATGTAAGTTCAGGACAAAGCTGAAAAAAATTAAAACAAGTCAACAAGACCATAAATATGACCATAACTCTTCCCCTCCTGAATTTTGAAAATATCTCAGAACAGATTTGAAGTGTTGAACACTGATGACAGAAGATGTGATTAGCTGTAGGAGGACATCAAAGACCGCTATTCATGAAGACAGCAGAAAGGTTATATACAAGAATAGAAAGATAGGAAAGGTCAAAGTGGATACCGGGAAAGACTATGAAACTTGGCAATTAATCATATACTAGCTAATGGAAAAAATGATGAAGGAGCTGAATAGCAATTTCAAAGGGCATCTTAAGAATGCAAAGCCAAATATTATAAGGAAATATGCAAGGACCTGGATTTAAAAAAAGGAAAGCGCATGCTCAATATATCTGAAACTAAAATAACTAAGAAAAAATCCAAGCCTCAAGTTGCAATTTTGAAAGATTCTTAGGCAAACAATTGAAAGATGCAGGAAGCACCAAGAGTCAGGACACCAGAAGGAACTAGTTGACAGTCCACCATTTCAGGAGGTAGCATATGAGCAAGAACTAAGGGTACTGACGGAATAAGGACAAGCTACCCTGAAGGCATTCGCCAAATGACAAAATACCCATTGAAATGTTTCAGAAAGCTGAGGAAGCACTGAAAGCACTCAGTCTATGCCAGGAAATTTGTAAGACAACTATCTCACCAACTTCTGCAGAGATTGATATCTGTGCCCATTCCATAGGAAGGTGACCCAACAGAATGCTCAGACTATAGAATGATATCATTATCACACAGAAAATAAAATTTTACTTAAGATCATCCAATGACAGTTACAGCAGCACATTGTTGGAAACTGCCAGAGTGCAGGCCTGATTGAGAACAGGGCAGGGACCAAAGGATATTATTGCTGAGGTCAGATGGATCTTGGTTCAAAACAGAAAATAACTGGAAAGATGTTTACTTATGTTTCATTGACTATCATGGGACGGGTTAATAACAACAAACTGGATAACCTCAAGAAAAATGGAAATACAAGAACACTTTATTGTGCTCATTTGAAATTTGTAAATGGATCAAGAGCCAACTGTAAAAACAGAACAAGGGAGTATTGCATGGTTTAAAATCAGGAAAGGTGTGCTTCAGGGTTTTAGCCTCTTACTCATAAGCCTCATACTTGTTCAATCTGTACACGAAGCAAATCCTCAGAAATGCTGGATTATTATATGAAGAAGAGTGGGGCATCAAGATTGGAGGAAGACTTTTTAACTACATTATGCAGATGACACAGCCTTGCTTGCTAAAAATGAGGACAACTTGAAGGACTTATTGATAAAGGTCAAGGATTGTAGTCTTTAGTATGGTTTCCATCTCAAAGTAAGGAACTGTAAAACCCACAGAACTGGACCAATAGAGGTAACATGCAGTTAAATGGAGAGAAGAGTGACGTTGCCAAGTACTTTATCTTGCTTGGATCCACAGTCAGTACTCATGGGAGCAGCATTCAAGAGACCAAACGATGTATTGCTTTGGAAAACTGTGCTGCACAAGATCACCTTGAGTATTGAGCAAGAATATTTCTTTGAGAACTAAAGTGCATCTGACCCAAGCCATGGTATTCTCCATTGCATCATATGCATGTGAAATTTGATCTTGAGTAAGGAAGAGTGTTAGAAGACTGGATGCATTTGAATTGGGCTGTAGAAGAGTATTAACAGTGCCCTAAGTATTCGAGAATTAAGATCAGAGGATTTCTTAGGCACAAGGATGGCAAGATTTCTTCCTACCTACCTTGGGTATATTGTTAGGAGAGACCAGTTCCTGGAGAAGGACATGATGTTTGGTGAAATAGAGGGGTGGTGAAAAGAAGAAAGTCTTCAATGAGGTGGATTGACACAGTGACTGTGCTAATGGGTTCAGACATAAAACAATTGTGCTGTGTTCTGTTATCCATAAGGTCACTGTGGATCAGAGGCACCTAACAACACCACCACAATATGCCATGTATACTCGAGTATATGCTGATCAGAATATCCACTGACACACCTAATTTTACCACAAAAACTGCATGTGCTGAAAAATGTGCTGAAAAACTTGGCGTTTACTCGAGGCTATACGGTGTCATTGTCGTGTTCTGGTATGTAATAAACATTTACTGTCTGTGAGACATAAAAAGCTATGGCAGTGTAGTGGGTTATGCCTTGGGCTGCTAAATATAGGATTAGCAGTTCAAAGTCACCAGCTACACTATGGGAGAAAAATGAGTCTTTCTACTGTACTCCTGTACACAGTTACAGTCCTGGAAACCCACAGGTCCAGTTCAACTCTGCTGGATAGGGTCAATGTGTGTCAGAATCCATATCATGACAGGGAGTTTGGTTTTGGATCTTTGAGACAAAGAGTCCAAGTGGCACAAGTGGTAAGGCCCTGGACTTCGAGCTGTCAGGCCTGCAGTTTGAACCCACCACTAGTGGGGAGAAAGGCAGACTGTCTGGTTCTATCAAGATTGCAGGCTTGGAAACTCAATGGAGCAGGTCTACACTGCCCTATGGTGGCTGGAAGTCAGTGAGAGTGACTTTGGCTTTTTTTTTTTTTTTTAAAGATCTGCTTCATAAGGAGAACTAGTACTGGTGGGGTTTTAAAAGGAATGTATTCTTACCAAATGGTTGGCAGTTGGCACATTCCAACTCCATAGGAAAAATTTGTGGCATTCTGTTCCTGTGAAGATAGATTACAGCCTTAGAAACCAATTGACTGTTCAGCTCTGCCTTATCGGGTCTCTAGGAGTCAGAATCAACCTGACAGCGTACAACCACTACCTCCCATCTCGTAAGTTCCTGGAGTGTTGCCAGGGCTGTGTGAACTATTCAAAGGAAAAGGAGCCCGGTATTCAAATGCAAACCAAAGAGTCAAGAGTTTCAACCCATCAGATATTCATTGGGACAATTCTCCCCTGTCCCTTAGTGTCCCTCTGAGCCAGAAATGATATGATGGCAATGGATTTGCATTTTGTTAGGCTGTGTAGTGTGCATTTTAAATATGTGTTACTTGATTTAACTTCTTTCAAGAACCACATGAAATGAATATTTGAAGTCCAATTTCCATCATTTACAGGGTCAAGAATGGTTTGTCACTTGTTAACTTAGGATCACATAGAAAATAACTTGTTCAAAGCCAGGATTTGAACTCAACCCTCTTTGAGCCTAAAGAGACTGGTTCACTAAATTGTATGATTTGTAAAATGCTGAAGTCACTGTTGTTTTAAGTTGACCCTACCAGGATGAGTTACTCTTTTGTATGAAAAAATACTTTGCAGTTAGTCATTTAAGTTACTAGATGTTCAACATTTAACAAAATTTTTTAAAAACACATAAGGCTTACCCATTAGCTGACAATTAGTATGGTAATTCCTTTTTCATAATCATAATAAGGCAAACTCTTGAGACTGGAGAGCCAATTCTGCCCCCCTTAACAACTTTAAAATCACTCAAGAGCTTTAAATATGTTTTTCCAAGCAAATAAAATCACCATGATCTGAAACAACAGCCTTCAAATGTTTTTAATGTGACTTCAGAGCTGCTCTTTCACACTGAAAGAGCCACATATGGCTCTTGAGGCGCAGTTTGCCGACCATTAGCTTAGACTTATGTAGGTCATGTACAGCTGCAATAAGATTGGGTATGGTAATTCACAATGTGCCTAGATAGTTGCCATTGGGATCAGTTTCTACGCTTAGCCACTTAGTAGGACAGCTAGAACTGCCCCACAGGATTTCCAGGTCCAGAAATTTCAACAAGTAGATTTGAACCACCAACCTTTGGGTTCATGTTTAACACTGCACCATCAGGGATTCTTTTAGCTGATAGTAATTGGTAGTAAAATAGATTGCTACAGCTGCCTGTAGAAGGTACCTCTGACCTTGATAATTACAGGCATGACCCCTGGAGGGCTGTCATGGGAAGAGACTGCACAGGCTCAGGTAGCTTGCAGAGCCAAAAAAGCAACAAAACCCAGGTGTGGGATACAGCCTCGCACCCTAATCTTTATTTCTAATCAATCGGTCAGGGCCAGTATTTTTGTGGGAGAAAGATAAAAGACAGCAGAAAGAACCTGGAATTCTTATTCCTGTATTTCTGTTCTCCAAAGTAACTTTCCCCAAGAAGGCTTATCTAAAATTGTTGTGCACATTTCAAAAGTTCATGGAGGTAATGTTTCATATTTTAAAGTGTATAAATATGATCTTTCACTCAACAGGTGTGCAAAACACATTCTGGTATTCTTGGAAAGGGTTTAGCTCTTTCTCATTCACCAACTATCTTAGAGGCCCTGGAAGGAAACTTGCCACTTCAAATCCAGAGCAATGAGCAGTCCTTCCTGGATGATTTCATTGCCTGTGTTCCAGGATCAAGTGGTGGGAGGCTTGCAAGGTAATGTTGTTTAAAGAGTAAAATTACTTGCGTTGGGAGTTGCCTCAGTCTTCTCTTCAGAGAAATTAAAGAGGAGTCAATAGGATGTAAAAAGTCTGACTAAAATAAATATGGTATTTGTGTTTTGAATTCACTGAAGTATTCAGTGAATATATGGTAGCATATATATGTGTGTATATATGATAGTTGCTAATTGATTGTTTTACCATTTTCTAGGTGAACTTTTTAAAAGAGAATTACATGGAACATTAGTTGGCAAAGCTTAACATATAGATTAAACTTGTAGTTTTATCACTGCATTTTATTGTAACAACATAGTTTGCTATGTTTTAGAAATCTACAATTAATACAGAGACAACTTTATAATTTAATGCAAATCACGAGTTTTCCAAGTCCTAGCCAACTTTGGAGGGGCTGGTACTTGTTTGATTTGAAGATGTAAAGATTAAATTTTTTTTTGTTGCTCTTGATTTTTACTGATAAAACAAAATGTAAATCTCATCTTTTCTAGGTTTTAATTTTATGAAGTTAAAAATACTAGTGACATCAAAATACTATTTAGGGATAAAAAGCACCTTTAAGTCAGTTTAACTGCTGTGCTATAATGAATTATTTATTGTGTATGGCAATTTAAATATAAATCACAGAATGTGTTCATGGATTTCACAAATTATAGAAAATTGACAAAATTTACATAAGAGGAATGTAGAGAGGAAAATAGTTGAGAAAGTGTGTGTGTAGGTAGTACCCCTTCTAACTAGCAAAATGCCTTTTCTGTCCCTGTTTGTACATAGATGTGCCTCTGTCCCAGGTTGGCAAAAAAAATCAGGTCCCAGAAAGAATGAGTGCATTTGGAACTGCAAACTATGCGCAATCTAGTTTTCGTTGCTTTTATGTGAATTAACCATAGTTAAATATAATGGTTCTGGATATAAAAAAATTATTTCTCTATTGTGCACATTAAAATCTAATGTTTTTGAATAAATCATGTCCTAAAACATGTAGTTCCCAACCTATGGGTCGTGACCCCTTTGCTAGTTGAGCATCCCTTTCACAGGGGTGGCCTAAGATCTGGGAAAACACATACTTCTGATGGTCTTAGGAACCGAGACACTGCTACTCTATCCATCTCCAGGCAGATACGCCCGCATGCAGATATGCCCACATACAAGTACCTGGTGTGAAGACTGTTACCTGTGCTACACCATGCTTCAAGACAAAATTTCATTTGTTCTTAATTAGAAATAAATGTTTCACAATATATAATTACATTTTGTTTTTGTGATTAATCATTTTGCTTCAACGATGGTCAATTTTAACCATGAAAATATATCCTGCATATTAGAATATTTACATCATGATTCAGTTATGGAGTAGCGAGAAAAATAATTTTATGGTTAGGTGTTATCACAACATGAGGAACTATAAGGTCACAGCATTAGGAAGGTTGAGAACCACTATTCTAAAGGAACTTGGCATTAATAACTTTCCCAGGAGACACTATTGGTGACTGTAGGAAATGAAGATTGGATTTGAGCATTGTTTCAATACAGCTTTTATTTACCTGACTTCACCACCTGTTAATTATCGAAGTGCTCATGGTTTAATGCATTTGTTTTTCCTTGTAGGTGGCTTCAGCCAGATTCCTATGCTGATCCTCAGAAAACATCTTTGATCCTGAATAAAGATGACATTCGTTGTGGCTGGCCAACCACCATAACTGTTCAAACGAAAGACCAGTATGGAGATGTGGTGCATGTTCCCAACATGAAGGTATCTGAGTGACGCTTGGTCGACATTTGTACACGGCTCATGAAGGTTCTTAGAGTCCCATAAACATTTACAGTCAGAGGAATTCTGCTTTTGCCCTTTATAGCGTCGCAGTAGTTGGAATTGACTACATGGCAGTGGATTCTTTCCTCAGAGATTAATTTACAGTTACAGTTTTTAGGACATTGGAATGCATACAATTAAGCCCTTTGTGTTATATTCTAATGGTGAAAATAATTGTCTTTTTGCTTAATTTGGTACATAATTGTTGTTTGGGGTGTTGAAAATCTTTTGCAAATTGTATACTTTGCAAAACCTTTTTGCAAAAATAAAGACAGATTGCAGAACATTGTGAATGTAATTGCAACTACTGATTTAAAAATATTTAAACGAATTATTACAGATTTGGTTAGGTTAAAATTTGACATCCTTGGTTTTCACCTTTAATTCTATTTTTGTATTTCCTGCCTTCCTTTGAATTGAAAAAAAAAATAGCCATTGTCACTGGACAAGTTGTATAGAAAATCTTAAATGAAAATTTAATCTACTCTGTAAACTTTTCATTGAAAAACAAAATTTTATTTTAAAAATGTTTTAATAGTTTAGTGACAAATTTTATGTTGCACTTATTTTAACATAGTAAAAATGTCAAAAATAGGTGTTTAAAAAAGCATCTCTAAATAAGAATGTCTTACAATTTAAAAGCATGTATATATTTTTGTCTTTATTTTTCTATAAGGACTCAATCTAGACTCATTCTATCCTTTGCTTTTCTTTACCAATGATGACATTAATTTTCATTTTACATTTTCATATTCATGGCTATTAATGCTGAAAAAATTAGAACTATCTTAAAGTCATTCCATCAGCCTTAAAAAAAATAATCTCTGGAGGGAATGCCCAAGATGAATCAATGTTAATAGGAGATTTGCATCATTGTAAGTCCCATAATTGTAAGGTGCTGCTCTGGTTTGTCATGGACAACTATGCACGATTAGTATTTGGTTTTTAAATGTTCTACTTAGGTGGAAGTGAAAGCAGTCCCGGTTTCTCAGAAAAAGTCATCTGTCCAGCAAGAGCAAGTCAAGAAAACTCAGAGGATTCCTGGAAGTCCAGCAGTAACAGCTGCAGCGTCTAATACTGACATGACTTTTGGTGGCCTCGCATCACCAAAGCTGGACGTTTCATATGAACCGATGATAGTGAAGGAAGCTCGATATATTGCCATAACAATGATGAAGGTAATTTTATTTTACTCATCAAGGGAAAAAAATCATTTTCACTACACATGAACAGACACTCCAGTGATCCCAACCAAGTCTATGGAGTGTTTTATAGTTGTAAAACTTGCAGCATATTTTTTTGATTTTCAAAATTCAGAGTTTTAATTGAAGTCACTCTGCATGTTTGTTCTAAATGGAAATTGTTGACACCCTCTCAAGACTACTGAATTTAAAAGTTAGGTCAAACTTTCTTCCTAACAAATGCTCCAGCTGACTGTGGACGTATTAGGTTGAGGATCCAGTCACTGATGGTGGTGTTACTCAGGAGCCAGTGCTGGAAGTTTTTCTTCATTCTCTGTGAACAGAACTATCCAGAGACCTACAACTTCATGTGTAATCTATGTGCTGACTATTCTCAAATCTTTTAAATTAAAAGAAAAAAAAAAGTGTCAACATGTAATCCTACACTTCATATCTGTACATCCAACGTCTTTGGGCACAGCTCCTCCCATTCATTTTTCAGATATCTACAAATTAGCACATACAAGCCAGAATCTAGGCTTTCCCTCAACTTCACCATTCCTACTACTCAGACTCCAGAAACGAACTTCATCTTTTACCAAGGAGCTTCAGAAAGTGCATGGAACCATTTCATTAGCTTTCAATATTACTTTTTCCATAATTTTTTGCGTCCCCACTTGTATTTTCTTCTTTGTGCACTCTCCTCATCAGCTACCAAGCACAGTTGATTCTATACTTTGACTACCTCTTGAATCTGTTCTGATCACCCGCTCACATTTACAACAATATAATATCCAACTATCTTGCACATTATTGACCTACATCTGTCGGTAACAGATGCCGAAATGCAGGCTGAGAGTAACCTTGATTGTGATGGCTACGATTATGCAGTGTTGATTTACTCAATAAGCAAAGTAAACGGGTTTGTTTACTTAATCTGTGAACATTTCGCCTATGTGAAATTATGCAACACAGATTCGTAAGTAAACACAAATAAACTTGTGCTAATTGCTTATTGGATTATCTACCTCTGGTTATATGTCTACTAGACAGGCACATGAATTAGTGTTATAGCAGCTATGAAATGATGTAGTTAATCATACTCTAAAGTTTGCCCAAGATATGGAATTGCTGGATCACAGGACATGAACACCTTCAACTGTATTAAATATTACTAAAACGTATGTCATCAGCAGTATATGAAAAGGTCAGGTACTTGGTTCTTACAAATACAAAATGATGACTGTGATATGATTATTTTATGTTTTGTTATTTAACAAGTTCTTGTTTCCTATCTTAGTTGAGTAGCTTGTCAAATATTTATTGTTCATCCAAATTTCTTAACTCAGATTTTGTATGGCGGTTTTTCTTTTTATTTATGTGTTCTTTATGTTTTGGGTGTTTAGCCCATCACAGTTTTATGAACTACAAATCTGCTCATTGTAGGCACCAACTGAGTATCTGTGAGAAAGGTGTTCTATATATTTTTTCTTGTTTATTTATTTTTTATTAGCAGCATGCTGTAACCAACTGAGCTAACCGACCCATAGCTTCTTGTTTATTTTTAAGAGTTTTGTTTGATCTTTAGGATATTTATAATTGATGTGCGCTGCCTGGTTAACTTTTTTCTATTATGCATAGACAGGTTAATGATTTTTACAACTCTTACTGTTCCTTTCTTCAAGGTTTATGAAAATTATTCATTTGAAGAACTGCGTTTTGCATCACCAACTCCTAAGCGGTAAGGATCACGTTCTTAAGCACACAGCCCAGATATGCAATATAAATACTTGTGAGTCTAACCTCTCTAACTGCAATTCCAAATGTTCTAATAGTAAACACATATTTTACAGCATTAAAAATATTTTAGTGAGACTTTCTTACATGTTGAATAACACAGATCTTCAAGTAGAATGTATTAGATCATTGGACAGATTATGCTATTGGGGGAAGATTACCTCCATAGAACAAAGGTTTTCATTGAATCTGAAAGGTGTAATTACTTAGAGATCTCATTATATCACAAGACGTACTCAAAATTGACAGCTTATTTGGTTTATTCTGACATGTTTCAAATTAGAATTTTGCTACTCATTTTAGAAATTTCTTTGTCAAAATAGCGAGGTTTTAAGGGTATGTATATATTTGTCCAGCTAATTATAGCTCTCAAATCTCCTCTGCAATAGAAGCATACAAATTTATTAAATAAATATAATTTATTATGTGTTATACTTACAGTTCTCAACCTGTGGGTTGTGACCCCTTTGGAGGTCAAATGATCCTTTCACAGAGGCCACCCAATTCATAACAGTAGCAAAATTACAGTTATGAAGAAGCAATGAAAATAACTTTATGGCAGGGGGCATCAGTCTTAGAGCACGAATTTTGTTGATGTTTCCCTCTGTACAGGAAATTGACATACTTCCAAAATGAAGTTTGTCAACAATCAACATGTCACCTTGAAATTGAGAAACCACTCGTACATTTGAGTTTTTTCCATAGTGTTGTCCTGGTAAGCTGTGTTCAATGCCACAACAGTTTCTGTGGCATTTTTACTGACCAGGAGACAAAGTTCCATAGTTGCACACTGTTCTCTTAAATCGGCCATCACAAAACAATAAGATTCGAGCAAACCTGCTTTTACGAAAAAATGCACTGTGATCAGAGAGAACCTTCCCAGGTGACGCCACTGGGGGTTCTAACTTAGAGCAAGTTGCTTGGTGCTCACCTAGTGGGAAAAACGTGCTGTGAAAGCTCCGGCCAGCAGATTGTTTTCTGGGTATTATTGGTATTGTTATTAACCAATAGTAGAAAGTGTCTACTGACCACTGGTAGAGATTGTGACTTTTTAAAGGGTTAACAAAACTGAATAATGAGGAGTTGGTTTGGGTTTTGCTTTGCTGGGTGATAAAGTCATGGGGAAATTAGAACTTTTCTTTGGGTATATTAAAATCGAGATGTGAACAGGCCCTTTTGTAATCTAAGAGGAGGTAGTAAGTAAGACACTAGAAATAAGCTGTTTGAAACTCAGAGGAGAGAGAAACTTGAGAACCAGATGGATGGGAGTTTATAAGAGCATGCCTGGACGATGAGCTGGAAAGAAACAAATCTAGACCCTCGTCCTGGTGCATCCCTGGAGTTAAACCGTGGTTAGAAGAAGTACAGCCAACAAATGATTGGGAGGGCCGGGGAGGGAAGACAAAGCCCAGAAGCAAAATGATGGCAGTAGTTCACCCAGAAAGTAGGAGTTGTTAGCGATCAAATGTGTCAGCAACTGCGATGAAATGTTGACTGCCAAAGGAGCCCTGGTAGTGCAGTGTGTTAAGTATTGGGTTGGTGGTGCAAACCCACTAGTGACTCCAAAGAGAAAAAGGTGAGGCAGTGTGCATCCATGACAGACTGATAGTGTGAACACCCTGTGGAGCAGCGCTGCCTTCCCTTCCAGGTTGCCGTGAGCTGGCCGTGAATGTAATTTCGGTTGTTGGGAAAAAGGCCGAAGAGGAGAGTAAGTGGTACAAGAGAGTCAGAAATGAGAAAAGGCAGAAAATGATTATAAACATCTCTGTAGATAAAGTTTTAAAAAGGCAGAAAATGATTATAAACATCTCTGTAGATAAAGTTTTATATCAGTGGTAAAATAAATATATCTTATTGAATATATTTATATCGATAATACAAAGTGGGGAGATATTTATTAAGGTGAGAGAGCCTAAAGCTCGTTTGTGTGCTATTAAAATGTTTCACTAAAGAAATGATGCGGGGGGCAGAAGCATGGGATTGTAGCACGGGCTCTTGGCATGAGAGTCACAGCACAAGTAGAGCACCAGGCTTCTAGGGTATGAGGAGAGAGCATGAGAGGAAAGGAGGTTCATGAACATGATTGAGACAGAGCTTGCTTGTTTGCTTACTGATCATGAAAACGGGTGATGGAATTTTGAGATGAGGAAGAGGAAATGAAACAGCCATTTGGGGAAAAAATACAGGACAGTAAGATTGCTAGGCAGTATGATAATAAAAAATAAATATTTATTAAATTTTCATAATGATGGATTTGGCTAAAAGCAAAGTGTACAGTGCCTGTCTTCATATCTTTTCAGACCAAGTGAGAATATGCTGATTCGTGTCAACAATGATGGCACCTACTGTGCAAACTGGACTCCTGGAGCTGTTGGACTCTATACCATTCATGTTACCATTGATGGCATCGAAATAGGTATTGTTTTCCAAAAAATTGAGGCATGTGGTGTGAAGAAATAGAATCAAAGTCAGCTTTCTTTCACATTTAACTCCTGTCATAGACACAGACGTGTTTCAAATCTTAGCGTTTCTCAGGTCTTAACAGTTTCATAATTAGGATGGTGTCAGCTCTGTGATTCCTCCCGAGTTCTCTGAGGAATCTCCTCTCGGTTCGGTGTTGCTCTGTGCACTCCTGGTCCCCTCTCAGGATGGACCTGTCTTCTGGCTGTGAGCAGAGAGCATCTCGCGCTTCTCAGGATCTTCCAGTCCAGCTCAACATCTGTCATAGAGATAGATAATGGCTTCTCAATAAATACATGTGAAGTAATGACCTTTCTTAATTCACTACTAACTTTCAAGACGACTTTGCTTTTACTTTGAGCATCAGTCTTTTTTTTTCTAATTGGTGAACTTAGACAAGACAGAGAAAACTCTACATAGTTGTTTATTAATATGTGTTTTTTATAACTTAATTTATCAGATGCTCAAGGAAAAAAAGTTTCGGTAATTAAAACTTAGTTTGTTGTATTCCTGCCTTAGATATTCATACAGTGAATATTAACTTGTTAGGTACTCTGACACAGAATTAAGAATCTTGGTTAACTTTTTTAACTTTTATAACGGAAACCTGTAGGTATTGGGGAGAATGAGATAGAGTAGAAAGAGAAACATCAATAAATACTCTATCAAAATACCCTCTGGGTACTACAGTAATGTTTTTATAGTAAAGAAGTGCTGTATGTTTATGTAACCGTGTTAGATAGGCATTAACATTGCTATGCTTCTGTAGCCTCTCTAGAGGCAGAATCAACTTGACGGCAGCAAGTTTGGATTTGATTTTTAAACAAAAAAACATTGGATACGTCGTGATACATGTCCAGGAGCACTGGTGGCTCCTTCAGGTAAACGTTGAGTGGCTCACCTCAAGGTCAGCGACTCAAGGCCACCAGAAGCTGTGCAGGAGAAAGATGATGTGCAAAACCTTTGGAGGGTCCCTAGGAGCCCTGGTGGCACAGTGGTTGCATATTGGGCTGCGACAATATCCACAAGGCTAGCAATTCAAAACTACCTGCACACAGGACTGACACTCACAGGGACAATTCTCCCCTGTCCTACAAGGTCACTGTAAACCAGAAGGAGCATGCTGGTAACGAATTTGATACTTGTCCAACATTGTTCTCTGCAGACCTGGTGTATTGAAAACAGGGTCTCATTCACACTACAGCCCAATGAGGTAGTCCAATTAATGTTCCCATTTCATCGAGGAGAAATTTAAAGTGCTGAGGGTTGACCCTGTCGTGCAGATGTGGGATGAACCTAGGTTAAGTCTCAGAAACCCAGCGTTTACCACCACCACCACCCCACCCCCACCCCCGCCCCGGTGCTCTGGCGCAGCCCAGTCAGAGAGATGGTTGACATCGACGATGAGCACGGGGTCTGATCTGAGGCTGTCAGATGACATTTAATCACACAGGGGCTTTTTATTACCATTCATGGGTTCTATTTGCACCCCTGTGGCCTCCTTTGCAACCATTTCTCATTTTTAGCTTATTAAATTTCAATCACCATGTAAATAGCAGAATTCACATATTTATTTTAATCGCTTAAAGCGACTGAATATAAGATCAACTTAAAGGAATTCTTTGCCCTCCCCCCTTTTCTTTTCCCCAAATGCTATAGTTCCTTCCTTTTCTTCACAGATGCTGGCCTAGAAGTAAAAGTAAAAGACCCACCAAAAGGCATGATACCACCTGGAACTCAGCTGGTCAAACCAAAAACTGAACCTCAGCCAAATAAGGTTAGTGTGGAAGGAATTAAGAACAGGAAGCTTGGAAGGATAGTCCAAAGGGGAAAGAGCTTTCTAGATGTTTCAAGAAACCCACCAAGCACTGAATATGTTACCTGATTTCAGACTTTGAATCCTAAATATCCCTAAGAAAGTCTGGAATGTCACTCATAAAGATTGTAATAATTGCTTAATTAC
Organism: Nesogale talazaci; assembly: GCA_004026705.1. Taxonomy (NCBI): domain Eukaryota; kingdom Metazoa; phylum Chordata; class Mammalia; order Afrosoricida; family Tenrecidae; genus Nesogale; species Nesogale talazaci. Next base: position 34,837 of record PVJH01002616.1, on the reverse strand, counting down.
ATAACCTTCATGACTTGTTTGCATAATGTTGTTAAGTGTTTCATGGGTGTTCTATAACCTGTTAACTGAAATTTTTTAAATGTAAGTTTTTTGGTATATTTTAGTTTGGGCTTTTTTTTTTAAATCTCCACTTTGTATTTAAGTATAGAGTTTAAAAGTTTAGAATATCTTGTGCTATTGAAAAAAGACTAATTATCTAACATCTGAATACTAACTATAGGAATTTTGGTAAACTGATTAAAACAAGCAAACAAACATAACAAATGGAATTTGTTTACCTTTTGAAAAGTTGTTTACTCTTCTCCTAACTTCTCTTGAAAGTTCCAAAGAAAAAAGAAAAAAATTCTAATTTTCTTTGTTCTTTTGTGTTTTGAATAAGGCTCCTCGCAATACTTAGAAAACTTTTGTCATTGTTATGATTAAACCATTGTCATTAAAGAGGGAAAGCAGCTCCAGATGATTTTGATAAAGTTTTTCAAAAGTCTTCTTTAAATCTGTCTCGTTTGATTTTGCCTCAGAGACGCACTCACCTCTGCATTTGTCCATTCTGAGCCCCTGCTGGTCTTTGTGTTCTTCAGGTGCGGAAATTTGTGGCTAAGGACAGCGCAGGACTCCGTATCCGTAGCCACCCCTCCCTTCAAAGTGAGCAGATCGGTGTCGTTAAAGTCAATGGAACAATCACTTTCATTGATGAGGTAATTTACTATGAAACTTTTGATCATTTTAGAAATAAGGTTTTGAACTGTTTGAACCGTTATAAGATTACCAGATTTTCTCTTTTTAAGCTATTTGGGAAATTTAAGTGGGAAAAAAAATGTAAGCGAGGGAGTCTTGGTGGCCCAGCACCTAAATCACATGACTGTTGACCATGATGTTGGCAGTTCCATCCCCCCCCCCTCTCCGCCCTCTCCGCCCTCCAGGGTGGCCATGAGTTGGGATCCATTCAAAGGCAAGAGATTTGGGGTGGGGGTGGGGTGTTTGGGGAAGTATATTACCAAACATTTTTATAAGTAAAAATCTGAGATCATATTTTACACATGTAATAAACACACAGGCTTAGTAGACAGAACTTGCACAGGAACTCACTGGAGATGGGTGCAGTTTGTAAATTATATGTTTTAAATGTGCTTACTGCCTTACGTGAACTGTGGACAGTATACCTGTCTAGTAATACCACCAAGTAACAGAGATTAGGGCAGGAAGACACTTTGTGCTTCTTTCAGGAAGGAAAGAGCAGACTTTACTTTTCAGCTATTTATCTTAACGTGTGATTCCTCTGTGCTTTCACTCATAAATGATTTCTTTATTTTAACTTTGCTTTTACTTTCTACAATCGTACCATGTGAGTTATCATACTGCTTTGGCATCTCCTGCTTTTTTCCTTAAAGGTGCTCTCAAACTTCTGCAAAAACCAAGTGCTTAACCTCCATGCCCACCATGACTTTGCCTGCTTTGCAGCTTATCAGTCCTTGCTTGCCTCATAGGAGTTACAGGGGGGCATGGCTTGTTTCTGTTGCTTATTTCCCATAGATCCACAATGATGATGGTGTGTGGCTGAGACTGAATGATGAGACAATAAAGAAGTATGTTCCTAACATGAATGGTTACACTGAAGCCTGGTGCCTCTCTTTTAATCAACACCTTGGCAAGAGCCTTCTGGTCCCTGTTGACGTAAGTAAAGGGTGGTTTTCAAAAGCATTATAGGTACACTCTGTCCGCATTCCAGGGCTTTCTTGAAGTAAAGTTTCCAGTTCAGTGGTACACTGCAACGAAGTAGCTTCACGCTTCTAGGTTCCTGGACTGCGAGGGCTTCTGAGTGATGATGGTAGTGGAGTTGAGTGAGGCTGTAGAGTTTGTTTAAGCTTGTTACTATTCATAAAACCAGGGCTACTGTGAAATCTGCTCTTCTAAGGCCTGATAGGAGTCGGGGTTTGTTTTTTGTTTTTTGTTTTTCTAATTCCCCATTCTTGTTCATGCTTTTTTTGGGAAGAAATCCCAAACAAGGTTCATGAATTGCAAATTAATATCCATTCAAAAGCATAGAGCATGTTTGCTTTTTATGTTGGCATTTTGTAATTATGAGGGAGGCTTTAAAACACTTGTAGAAAAATTGAATTAAAAGATAATGTAATTTTCCCACTCGTCTTTTAAAGCCCCCTCGTAGCGTTCTGTGTTGTCTTAGTTTTAATCTTCTCGTTTTGAGTTCATAAGATTCTTGTGTTGAAATCGGAGGGATTTTGTGGCCTATGGTACTTTTAGTGGTTGGAAACTGCATCTTAGAATCTTACTAAATTCATTGAACCTCTTTGATAAAGGCAGTTAGAGCTGACGCCATTAAATACGATCATATAGGAACCCACACCTTTTTTTTTTTTTTTTAAGTTAACCTGAGAAATAGGATTTTACTTCTTTTTCATCACCATCAAAAATTCAGTCTTCGGCTGAGCCCCGGTGGCGTAAGTGGTTGAGTGC
>PVJH01002616.1:0-32265 GCA_004026705.1 Nesogale talazaci | reverse complement strand
TTAGTTTTTTGAAGCAATTTCCTAAAAATCCATTTCTAAGGTGAGCTTCTTTTTAAGCAAGCCATTTAAGTTACTGTGTTTTTCTCATCTATAGCTCACGGTAATGTTATCTAAGGAACATGTGCATAGTTAATTTTTTGTGGAAGGAAATGTTAGATGGAACTCTATTTTATTTCTCTCATTCTTAATAAAACATTATCTGAGTTCTGCTGTATTTCCTACTTTCCCCCATTTCAGAATTCTCTACCTAAGGTCCTTCTTTGCATATTTCAAGAGATACTTTTAGATGAGGACGTTAATTCACTAAGATACAACAATAGAATTAACAAAGTTAGAAAGGAGTAGCAAAATCTGCTGTGTGTTATAGTTCTAAATACCATGGTTTCATTTTGAAGTGTTAGTATTACTGGTGCTTTTAACCTCATCCAGACAACAGTTTATATAGACAGCAACAGTCGACAGTGAAGGCCTTTCCTAATCCAGGGAAGACAGTCTCAAAGTTAAGGCGAGAAAGTGAGCCACACAGAAATTTAGTGATGACCTCAGCTAGGATGTCACTGGGCAGATTGTCAGGTTTCTGGATACAGAGTAGTGAAAGTAAAATGAAATCAATTTTGGCATTTTCTATCTTAAAGAGTGGCATGAGCTCTATTGTAATAAGAGAAAACAAACTCACTGCCATTTAGTCAATGCAGACTTAATCTATTTTCATAGTAAATAGTGTGAAGCCAGGGAGTTCCTGGTTCTTTTTATTTTAAAAATAGTACAGACTGGGCTGAGCCCCGGTGGCATAGTGTTTGTGGGCAGAACTGCGGCCCACTGGGATGGAGGTTCAATTCCAGCAGCAGCTCCACAGGAGCAAAGGTTGGGCCTCCTACTCCCACCACCAGAAGGCAGTGATGTCCCCCTCCCCCCCTAAAAAATAGCACAGACTTTTTAAAATCTTTGTGATTGTAAGGCGTAGTGTCACTAAGGTGGAGAGATGAACGATGTGGAAAATAGGGCCCACTGGGAGGAGCTATTCCTGTGAACCCAGTAAGCAAGCATGGCTCTCGTCATGAGCAGTTTCATGACGGCGAGGAAGGACCCGCTATCTGACTGTGGGAAGGACAGCTGAAGTGAACTGCAGGTGAAAGTCCTCGGACTTGCTGTTCTCTAGAAACAAAGAGGCTAGGCTGCTAGATGATCAACCACATAGAATGGAGATGTGCAAGAGAGTGACCCACTGGGTGAAAGCAGGGATTTTTCACCATGAAGCAAGGGTCTCATCAAGCATAATTTAAAGTCAGAGGCGAGATGGAAATAGTTTGATGTTGGATCAAAGAGAAGCACAGAGTAACCTCAGTGTAAAAATAAGAACAGATCAAATGGTGTAGGGGCTTGTTTTTTCAGTGGTAACCAAATGTGACACAGGAAGTATAGTGTGGGAAGCTGAGTTGACCGTGGACATCAGCAGAGAAGTCATTTCAGTGGAGGCATTAGACGAGGACCGAGTCAGAAGCCTAGCCTAAGCTGAAACAGGGTTAGTTTAGCTATAGGGATTGAGGCAGTATCTCTGCAATCAATGTTTGTTTATGAGTACACCATTATAAAAAGTGACAGTACAGATGCTACATCTGACCTCCTCTAGCTAGAGAAAACCAAAACGAATGCCAAAAAAACCCTCTCATCAAGTTAATGCAAACTCCCAGCAGCCAAATAGGACAGATTAGAACTGTCCCTGTGGGTATCTGAGACTGTAATCTCTTTCCAGGAGTACAAGAAAGCACTGTCTTTCTCCCAAGGAGCACCTAGGAATTTCAAAGTGCTGACTTGGCCAGTCAAAGCCCAATATGTAACCATGACACCACCAGGGCTCCTTCCAGCCACAGGAGGGGAAAGGAAAATTTCCATCTTAAACATCTGCTGTCTCAGACCTACTCCAAGGAGGCCCAGGTCTGACATGCCCCACCCTACCAATTCTGATGCCAACCATCCCTCTCAAAGGTCTCTTCAGCTGGTTTCTGTAATTCACTGTAATAGTGACACAGACCTCATAGACCATGCTCACAATCTTGGAGTGTGTTAAGGAAGTGAACAGGTTATATAATTTGTGTGAGAAATGCTAAAGATACAGTTGTTCAGTTGGGAGAGTCTTTTCTCAGCTATGTCCATAGGCACGCTGCTCTCTGGCCCTCAGCCTCTTAGCCTGGCCTCTGCCCTGCTCAAGCAACATTACAAAGCAACTTTAGGACTGTCAGTGAATGCCCAAGGAGTATACCACTCCACGATAAACTGAGATCCGAAGGCACTCAGTTCCAGTTGGGTGAATCAGCAAACTCGCTTCCCCCAATTAAGAGCCCAGAGACACCCCATTCCTCCAGTCAATCTCCTGCCCCAAAGCACTCACCTTGACTTGTTCTGTGGCCTGAGAAGTCAACTCTTTCGTTCTTGCTCTGACTCTTGGGTCTGCTGATGCTGCTGTTGCTGCTGCTCTTGTCTCACCACTGGCTTCTGGATCAAGGAGGTTTAATACAGAGGGATCTTGAGGTCCAAAGGACACATTTTACTTCTTCCTTCTTGCTGGTAGTGCAATTTCACCCCTTGCTTCTGCAATAGCTCCTTTTCTAGCCAACAGGATGGCAATTACAATTAGCCATGTTGCTAATCACAAACAGCTGAATTATCATAAATCCAATCAGTGTCTTCCCCCACCACCTTACCCAGAGCTTGCAGGGAGAGAAAGGTCATTGGGCTGGATATTGGTAGAAGAGCAATAAGTCCACTGCATTGCATTACATTCATTTTGTGCAAGACCAAAGGCATAGAGGGAAGGATGATTTCATCTATCCCTTCACGGAACTGTCACAGTTAAATAATTGTACCTTGCTACCACTTTCTTTGCATCTCTTCCAATCTTCTTCACTGCTGGGGAGAAAAAAAAAACACTGGCTTTTAGTTCCTCTGTGAGTAAATCAACTAATTGTAATAAAGCTGTTAACTGTAAAACACAGCTCAATGAAAAGTGAAAACTGGGAGATGTGAGATAAAACTAGATTTAAAAATACCACTAGCTTAAAATAACTCAAAAGCATTGAGATACTGTCATCCGGGATCTGTGGATCTACTCCCTATGCAGGAAAAGGATGAAGCTTTCTGCTCATTCAAAGGTTTATATTTGCAGAGTTTCCCAAACTTATATTGTCGACTCTCCTCTTAAAAAAAATTCCTCATGACCTCCCTAGCAATGAAAACCTTTTGTACTCCAACCCAGAGTCCAAAAGTATACGTATCTGCTCTTACAATGCCCTTAGATCAGTCCACCCACCACTAGGGGGCGGTGGTTCCCACTTTGGGAAACTATGGATGGTCTCAACAACCCAAAGGGGCAGTTCTGCCCTCGCCTCTGGAGTCACTAGGACTCAACAATGGCTTGTGGCAGTTGAGTTTTGTTTTGGTGGACTGTTAGTTGGATCTTGACTCACACAAAATGAGTGTATGTCTTGGGGCTGCTTGGAAATTTCAATACTGATGAACTATCAAAAGAAGATTAAATGGAAGTATTTATTGAGATTGTAGAACTCTTGTTTCCTTGGCAAATGTTTTTTTGGTGGGAGGCATCACTGCCCTCTGGTGGTCATGGGAGCTACCCAGCCTTGCTCCTGGAGAGCTGCTGCTGGTTTTGAACCGCCAAGCCCGTGGGCCGCAGTCCCACACTCAACCTCTTAAGCCACCGGGGCTCAGCCCGGCAAATATTTTTTTAAACTAAATTTTGGCCTGCCTAGTAAATGCTCCACTGAAACATCATTTGTTGAATCAAGAACTACAGAGTACATCATAAAGGACGTCATGAAAAAAGGAATTTAGAAATAATAGAATTTTCCACAATTTTATTTTTTTTATTTATTTGGGGGGGGGGGGCGCACGCATCACTGCCTCTGGTGGTTGTGGGCGCAACCCAGTGCTGCTCCTGAGAGCCGCTGCTGGATTTGAACTGCCAAGCCCGCGGGCCGCAGTCCCTCACTCAACCACTTACGCCGCTGGGGCTCAGCCCCACAATTTTATTTTTTTACCAGTTTTATTGTCCGCAAACTTTTTGGAGATCCCATGTATTTAAGTACTAAATTAAAATGTGACTTTAATTGTTTAGCATTTTGCTGATGTTCTGGGTTAGCATTAGGCATATACTGTATGTCTAGCCCCTTTTTAAATATATTATTTTAAATCACTGGGAAGGCTAAGGACAAATAGGATACAACCCTTTTTTCTGTACACGAGAGGAGCTCACAGTCTGTTAGGACTCTTTTCCCTTCTTAGTACATGCTTCCTAGAGACTTTGTCACAGACTCCTGTTTGTCTGGCCGCTCTTTCTTCTGTTTAATCTGCCTGTTTTTTCTAATGCTTCTAATATTTTCATAACTGTGCTCCTTAGTACTGCGACAGTCATTTATTCATTCTTTCTTTATAAAATAGATATTTATTGAATCACTAGAGAGTGAGCTCAGTGCCATTAAAGTCAGCGTTGGCAGCCACACAGTGGATGGCATGCTCGAATCCATTGTTACAGCTGTTCTGCGGATCCCCTTCAGCCAGAGTCTGCCTTACCCTCACTGGCAACTCCACTTTCCCAAACTTGGTGGCCTTCTCCAGGGATGGTTCCTTCTGATGATATGTGCACAGCAAGCAAATCAGACTCTTCTCTTGGCCTCCATTAGGGTTTTCATTGGCTAATTTTCAAAGGTATATTTAGACAGGCCTTCCTTTCTAGTTTTTCATAGTGTGGAAGCTCCACTGACACATCTCCACTTGTTACTTGCAACCTCGTGGGAGAACCTCTACATGAAAGCAGTAGGCACGCCTGCACAGCATGACGTGCCAGAGAATGACAGCTTGTTTCCCCTCTGTACCTCATCCTAACCTGGGCAGTGGTGGCAGTGGCAAGCGATGACGTAGAGAGGAACGAGCATCCAATATCAGATTAACTCTAGCGCAACAAGTTCTATGATCACTTAGGAGGTGATGTTTACTCTGAATTTTGAGGCAATGTTTCCAAGTAAAAATCTGAAACGAGGGCCTGAGCCCCGGTGATGTAAGTGGCGGAGTGCAGGACTGCAGCCCACGGGCTTGGCGGTTCAAATCCACTGGCGGCTCTCAGGAGCAGCACTGGGTAGCTCCCACTACCACCAGAGGGCCAATGATGCCCACACACACAAAAAAAAACCCCAAAATTTGAAATGAATATCTAGGAAAAAATAATAAAATGTCTAAAGTTAGGGATTCATGCTTTATTTGAGCACGGAGAGTTTGTTAGGAATGCAGCAAAGGGCTGGAGATAGGAAGCAGATAGGCACCGGGGAAATCAGGCTTCCTTCTTTCTTGTTTCTGAGGCGGTGTTTCCTCTATAAAAGTGGAAACTGCTTGCTTCCTGATCTCATTGCTGATAACATTTAGTTTGTTCTTCTGGCCTCCGACTCGTGTGTTTTTATGCCTCTTCTTTCTGTCGTTAAGCTCCTCAAAAACACAGTAAAGATCCCTCCTTACACCTTTGTTTATTCATGTATGTTAGCTTCCATGCTCTGCTCCTAGTAATTTTTCAGCATTTATTAAATACTTACATTTATTCTTTGTGTTTGAAGTGACCATGACTCTTCAGAAATCATCCCTGGTACATGTATTACCAACCCTTTTACTTCTCCTTGTAACATGAGATGTCAAGTGTAGTATCACTCTCATTGTTCCATAGAAGTGGAATTGGAACTAAAACCTCAAGGTCCCATGTGTTTGCTTAGCATGCTTAACTTAGTGGCGAGATGAGGACAAAGAGGGGAATAAAAGATAAAGTAAATATGACAATTAAAGATCTTACTGCTTTGGCAAGAACTGTCCAGTTTTTAATAAATGAATACTAGTAACCCTCCCTAGTGATTGAATGAGGATGAATACCATAGTATGATCGAAGGTAAAACAGACCAATCTGATGATGAGAACTGATTATCCATACGGCGTGGTAGGCATTTAGCTCCCTAGAATCAAAAGCTTAAGTTTTTGGAAAAGCAGTTTAAAAAAAAATGTTAAGACGCATTAGGATTTTGATGCTTTGGTAACTTTGTTGAAAGGAAAAGCCTTTCAGCTGTGTGAGTAGATGAGAGGAGTTGAGTGGAAGAGAGAAAGGACATCAAGGCAAGGAGGCCACATGTCAGTAGAGGTCTTCTAAGATGTATCCTGAATAGTGCTGATAGTTATATGTGAATATACTAAAAAAATTGAATTGTGTCCTTTAAATAGTTGCTTTATATGGCATGTGAACTATATCTCAATAAAGATGAAATAACAGTGTTCGCCTCTGTGCTTACCCTAGAACAAGTTTGTTTTGTTTTGGGGGTTTTTTTGGCACGAGCATTTGGCATGTCTGCTCACATATTTTTGTCATAATAACTTACTTAGTTGGTTATATTTAAGCCTTGAAAAGTATTGACTTAAGAGTTGCAATTTGGTGCTTTGTTAATTTAGGTAGGCTTCTTGTTGCTTTAATATTCTCATTTCTTGATGGAATTTTTTTTGCCATTAAAATGGTATTTAGGATTAAAATTCACTCAAATTACTGTGAAGATTTCATATCCTAGAATATATATACACACAGGAATCTATGTAATTACAAATGCGAGAGCTCATTCATACATCTTACTATTGAGACATTAAAGAAATTAATATTTTCTTGCATGTCCATATATTCAGGCTACAGCTTTCCAAAATTTACCAAAGAAAATTACAGAATATCTCTTATTTTTAAGCTCCAACTATTTGGTGAATTTTTGGTACTGACATAAAGAAAAATGAGGTTTTATCAAACTGAATAAAATTCCACCTTTTTAGAGCATCACATTAAAAAAAATCTTTGTATAGTAAGCCTGCGTGGACTTTCTACAAAAGTGGAAAGTGGCAAATACAATCCACATGTAATTCACACATTTTGCTAAGTTGCGCTTCTGGGCAGTTCATTACCTAGTGTGGCAGCTGCATCTCCTTCAAGTATCTTTGTATATTGTGCACATGCTTAAGTGTACATTATTGAACTAAAAGAGAGGTACAAGCTTTAATAATTGCCAGTCATCACATTGCTTCTTCACCGCTAACTTCATCTGCATTGCTTTTCATGTTGCATTTAACACGAATAATAATCTATGCTGAAAATCCAAATGCTGAAAATTTTCTGATGTTGTTTTATGTCAAAAGGTCTGCACCACTGTTTCTGTGAAAGAGGGGAAAACTTTGAGTACATAATCCACACATCACTGTGCACTTGAGTAGCCAGTAAAGACAACTTGCCTCCCCAAATAGTTTTACGAAGTATTTTGCAACATGTTTCCACCTTACCTATCCATGACCTATTTTCAAATGTGGGGTCTCGGTTTTGTTTGACTTTACAGTTATTTGCAGTCATACTTTGAGAACTTAATTTTGTCAAGTTCCTTCTCGGCGTTAGCATGTGCACCTGCACCTATGTGTACTTGTATCTAAATTTATGCAAACATATATGCATGCGGAAGCAATTAGAATTAGAGAAATAAATTCTCATTGCCAAAAATGGTATACCAATAGACTGGGAATTGTGATGTTTCCTGAAAATCACAGATGAGAATATCAAGCATGGCTTTTAGAGTGTTGGCTGTTTTGGCCAAAATAAAATGTGCCACAATATTTATACAAGTAATCAAATTGTGCAATTGCTACTCACTGGAAAGTTAATTTTGGATCAGATAAATTAGTGGTATAATATATCTATATTAATATATCACTTAATCATTTATGAATACATTAATATTTCTGGTATCACACTGCTATGAACTGGTTATTTGTTACCAAAATATTTTTAGACTCTCACATAGGGATCTTATATGCTCTGTGCATGTCCTAAACTTTGAGACGGACAAAGCAAGGCTGTGCTATGATTTAGTGGCAGCAGGGGGTGAAGATGGGAATTGTATGTTTTACTTAACAAATTTGCTAAAAAGCATCCAGTAAAATTTCAGACTAATTTTTCTTTTCTCATTTTTGGTAGGGGAGAAAAACCTGAAAAATGACTTAAAGTTTGTGTGTGTGTGTGTGTACTTAAAAAAATTGCATCTTTAAAATTGATAAATAGTTCACATATCCTACATGCCATTATTAGTCATAGTATTATTGCATTATTTATACAGGTTATATGCATATTTTCTCTGTAAAACAGCAGACTGCTTTCTGTCATAAAACAAATCGGCCTTGGGTTAGAATTGATGCTTCTTCACTTAAAAGAACTCAAAGATTTCCTTCTTGCATTGACTCTCTTAAGCTTTTTATACCAATGTCTGGCTCTTAATTGTAGCAAATGGCATGACACACTATATCCATGAAGAGCTTTTGACAAAGTTTTGATTTGTCCGAATTTCCTTGGTTCCTGGCTTCCTCAGGTGGCTTCAGTTCCCTATATAACCTAACGCCTCTGGGTTGGTGCTAGAACGCAGCAAAAATGTGCTACTGTGAACACAGCTTCTGCAGATTACACTCTGTTCCCTTTCTCTGTTGATCTCTCTTTCTTAAACTTTGTCGCTCAGAATGTCTTTAATGCTAGCCAAGGAGTCAGGGATTTGGACGTATTTTCATGGACTTCCAAAGCTTTTTTCCCCCAGGTGAGTTAACTGTAAGGAACAGTTTTGCGTTATTCAGATGTTTCCGCATGCTGCGAAGCCTTTGCTTAAGATTAATGATTGTTCTTGTGTGTGTGTGTGTGTGTGTGTGTGTGCGTGCGTGTGCTTTTCCTGCCAAAAGAAAGATGTTCCTATCCGTGTGAAATGCAACAATTGTTTCTTCCCTGTCCTGTTCTGCCCCCTCCACCCTTTTCACCTCTACTTCTGGTAAAGAATATCTTGCTTGTTTAAGGGCAACATTGACAATTTGTTAGAGTTCATTTTATGCCTAGCTTCTCCAACAGTTACTGCCAAGTCTAGCATTTTTGGAATGAGCTGCTTGAGGTGGTGGTGGCCTTACCTTGAATCTTCTATTTTTTCCATTTGCCTGGCTTTTGCATTGCCCCTGTGAATGTTCATTTGATTGTAAGTTGGGAATGGAGGGAGGAGGGAATAATATTGAAATCATTCCATTTCAGTTACTGATGGTCAAGTTTGACATTTCTATATCACCTAGAGCATATATCTTAAGACTGCTTGAGCATAACAGACACAGTTGTAATGCAGTATACCTATCCCTGATTTTTTATACTTTCCAGTATAAAAAAATCAGGTAAATATATTTATTAATTTATAGCATCTCATTAACTATCCAATAAAATGTCAATTACTGTAATAAAAGCTTTATACTAACTTTGCAAATAGTATTAGTGTTACCTGAAGGTTTGTTACCTAATGCTACCCCAGGTGATTAAAAGTTAGAATTTCTCTTATAACTAATGAGATGTTGAAGGGACATTATTTCATGATCAAGAAATTGTGTCTCCTGCTAAATACATGCAAAACACTTTTATTTTTGACATATTATACCATGTAATTAAAAAATTAGTAAGGAGCAAAACATTTTACTTACTCCTATGAAATAAAGTGCAACTGCCATAAAGCCAAGTCTGACTCAAAGCACCTCTCTAAAGGTCATAGAGGACGGGAACTTTTTGCAAGAACAGGCAATCTCATCTTTCTCTTTGACAGCAGTGGATTTGAACTGTTGGCCTTTTGGTCAGTAGTCGAATGCTTGCGCAATAGCTCCTCCAGACTTCGAAACTATGAAACAATAACAATGTTTTTACTAAAATTACTAAAATTGATCATTCACAAAAACACATTTTAAAGGGCTTAACTAAAAAGCTCTCATAAGAGTGTAGTACTATTTATAGTAAATATTTAAGATTTATTTTTTATTCTGAATCTAGTCTAAGTTTTTTAAGTATTTCAGCATGTGTTTTCATTAAATTTCATACCCAGTGATAAAGCATGTTGGGTAAATACTGTGTGATATTTGCAGTACATGTAAATTGAGTACTGCCATGGTAAATATTTGTAATAAAAATTAATGGGGCTGAGCCCCAGTGGCGTAGTGGTTGTGCGCGGGACTGGGACCCACTGGGACGGAAGTTCAATTCCAGCAGTGGGGCTGGGCCTTCTACTCCCACCACCGGAGAGCAGTGATGCCCCCCCCCCCAAAAAAAAAATTAATGACTATTCATCACCACATGTGTGACTAATTGAAGGTTTCAATTTTGCCTTGACCAACCATATATTCAATTAACCAACCACATATTCAAACAACATCTTAGGTACACTGAATTCTTGGCTGTACATACTATTTAATGTCGAGATTTTTCTTTTTTGACTACCTATATGAACCTAGATCAGGCGTCCTCAAACTACAGCCTGCGGGCCACATGCAGCCCCCCAGGGCACTTATCCAGCCTCCGGGTGTTTTTACGTGGCTGCCTGTCCTGCTGAGCAGCCAACTCATCCCAGGCCCACAATGAATTTGTTCAGTTTTGTTGTCTTTTTAACTGTGGTCTGGCCCTCCAAAGGTCTGAGGGACTGCAAACTGGCTCCCTGTTTAAAAACTTGGAAGACCCATGCAGTACTTACATTTTCGTATGAGACTAAAACTCACGGTCATCGTGTTGATTCTGACTCATAGGAACTGTATTGGACATGGCAGAAATGCCCCTGTGAGTTTCTGAGACTAATAATTCTTTACCAGAGAAGAAAACCTCATTTTTTTTCCCCCACGAAGCAGCTGGTGGTTTGGAACCGCTGAACTTGAGGTCAGCAGCCCAGCACATAACCACTATGCTACGAAGTCTCCTTTACTCTCTTTAAATATTACATATTTGAATTTAATGTTCAAGTAAGTGTTCTAGTATGATCATGTTCTGTTCGGTTTTAATCTGAAGTAATATCTTGCGTGCCATCCAAATTTCAAACTATTGTATTTGCAAACAAACAAAAACACTTTTTCATAGAGTACCCTATTAGTTTCCTAGACCGAATCTTTAGTAAAGCAGGTAGATGCTTATTTCTCCTTTCAAGTGGCTAGTTGATTTGAACTTTGCCTTTGGCAATACAATGCTTACTTGATGGTGCTACCAGGGTTCCAAGAGTCTGTTTTTCCATATAAATAGCAATGGTGCTAGAAAGACACCCCAATGTTGGTTTACATGTAGTTGGAGCCATGGAGAGAGCACATGTGGGTAGGTTATCTCTTCTTTTTTGTCACATTCAAGTAGGAAACCATTTCATCACAGCAGTCAGGCTCAACATAGACCTAGGGCTAGCTATTTTCTTCCATTTTAGACACTACTCTTTTCTATTTAAATGCACTTTATTTACTTCAGAATTCATCTTTCATGTTGATCCCTCCCCTCTCTACTAAAAGCATAGTTGCTTTTGGCTTCCCTTAATAACAGTATGTTGTGATTGTTCAGTAAGGACCTGGCAAACCTAGCGGGGCGTGTGTATTTGCTCTACCATAGGATTGGATGTTTAAAAAATCTTACAAGCAATTCTGTTGCATTTGTTAATAGTAAGCATTAAGATGTAGCTGTGTGTCCTGTGTTTTTCATCATAGCTATCTCTGAAATGTCCCCAGACTGTTCAAATATATTTTCTTTATTTGCTAATGGCTACTACAGACAAACTTGGAAGGCAGTGAATGAAGCAGTTCCCCTTTTGCACTCATGTCTGCATTTGACAATATAGTAAAAATACTGATTCAAAATCCTTCTTTTGTCTTTCATGTAGTGAATTATTTTTCTTTCTTTTCTTTTTTTTTTTTTTTTTGGGGGGGGGGCATCACTGCTCTCCGGTGGTGGGAGTAGGAGGCCCAGCCCCACGGCTGGAATTGAACCTCCGTCCCAGTGGGTTGCAGTCCCGCGCACAACCACTACGCCACCGGGGCTCAGCCCTATTTTTATTTCTTATACTGTTGATTATTGCCTTAAAAGATAGAATTCATATCAGGGGTTATTGTTATTTCTCAGATTGTGGTGACAAACACATCAAGGGTTAGGTTGCTCTCCTGTTGTGTTCCCAAATCTGCAACTTATAATCAAAGCATTGAGAAAACAAAGATTTTTGTTTTTCAATAATGCTAGGGAGAAATACCAAATTCTGTCTACATCATTATTTGCTTTTTCTTTCCTTAAAGTACTGTAGATTTGCTTTATAGGTACGACTAGCAAGATTTTGATATTGACAATAAAATTGTCTTCTCTTTCTTTTCCTTTTCCTACTCAAATTTTCAGGAACCTAAAACTAATTCCGATGACTTTTTCAAAGACATGAACTCCTGCTGCTCTCAGGAAGCAGCCATGCAAGAACAGGAGATGCCATTCTTGCACGGAGGGCCCGGCATGTACAAGGTAGTGAAGACGGGACCTTCAGGTCACAACATCAGAAGCTGCCCCAACCTTAGAGGTATCCCAATTGGAATGTTAGTTCTGGGAAACAAAGTCAAAGCAGTGGGAGAGGTATGGATTCTCGTAGCTTCATGTCTTCTAAGCCATTCATTTTTACTGTGCTCTACCCGTTGGATCTTTCCTCAGAGGGTAGCCCTTTCCATCCCAGGATGGGTAACCATCCCTTGTGTTGTCAAAATATTTAATGTTCTTTATCTTGGATTCAAAAAACTAATTGTAATTTTTCTGTGCTTCTTTTCTATATAATCTTACTTTCACAATTTTCCTTGTGGAAAGAATCTCTGTTAACAAAATGATTTGTATTGCTGTGCATAATTGTTTGGGTTTTGCATTATTTTCTTTTCAGTTATGTGACAAATGTACTATACTGTCAAGGATTATCAGCATTTTAAAATAGTGGACATGAGCCGGTATGGAATGAGACTCCATGACAAAGAGTTCACTTCTTTGTTCCCGTTCATGTGTCTCACTGAAGCCCTGAGCAAAGAGAAGTTTTTCCACTGTGGCATTTGCCTCAGCCAATGAGCTTGAAGATGTAGTGTGTCATGCTATTTCTCAGGGCCAGGGTCATAACATCAGTACCACTCACCTAAATAATAGACGCATGCCGTGTTGGAACATCTCAGGAGGAAAAAAAGAAATAATGAGTTTTATGTTTCTTGTTAACAGTTAAAACTGCCTAAAGATTATCTTTGTGTTTCTTAGAATTTTACTATTTTGCCAAAATTCCTAAGTAAGCAGCGTTGTAGAGAACTTGCCATTGTTTTCTCTTACCTCTCAGGCTGCGGTCTTTATGTCAGAAGCCAATTTCATGGGAGAAATGTATTGAATCAAATGCTTTAACTTTATATGGTTTTCAGTCCAGGTGCCCGGAAAGCATAAAGCCACTCAATCGTGCTTTTTATTATGTGCCAGGTGACCAATTCTGAAGGTACGTGGGTGCAGCTGCATAAGAACAGCATGGTAGAGTTCTGTGAGAGTGATGAAGGAGAGGCATGGTCCTTAGCTAGAGACAGAGGCGGCAACCAGTACCTCCGACACGAAGATGGCAAGTTGGCTTACCTTTGTGATTTATTCTGATTAGCCTTTGGCATGTTGAAGTTAATGCAGTGTATCTCTCTCCTGTTATGGAGCTTTTTTGTATGTGCTTGATTTTTAAAATAAAATCCACACTAAGGTTTAAAATGTCAATGCAGCTTTAACATCGATGTGTAAGATGCTAAGCTATTAAGCAAAAAGGCATGAAAGGAACAAGTTAGAGGAAACGTGGACCATTTGAATCCATTCTTTTTCTAAAATTGTGAATTTAATCTTATGTGGCTGATTCGGTGCCAGTCCACAACTGAAAATTTTATCCATTTTACCACAGAATTGGCGTTCATTTTGCAAACCACCAAGTTGATCTAATTTATTTTGTCTCAGAGAAGAAACCTTGAACAGAGGCATAATAGCTTTTCGAATATTCCTATTTTTATGTTAGACTTTCAGTGCAAAATTTTTATTTTACTTTTTAAAACAGTGATATGATTTAATTGAAAATTTTCCTCTTTGTCCACTTCTTTATTCTCTCAAAGAAGCCCTGGTAGTGTAGTGTAAGGGGGTTATGTCTGCTTTGGCGTACTACCCAATAGATCAGCAGTCAGCAGTCCAAAGCCAGCAGCTGCCCCTTTGGAAAAAGATGACGACTTCTTTTCCTGTAGAGATTTAGTAGGGGACCCCGCAGGAGAAGTACCGCTGTGTGCTATAGTGAGTCACAATCAACTCTGGTAGTAAGATGTTTTGAATGAGTCGTCTCTCACAGACAGTGTTACTCTCTCCTTACACCTTGGGATTAGTTACTGCCAGATACGCTTTGTGAATGCACAGAGTAATCAAATTGTAACTTTTCTACGATAGTGAAAAATGTGAATGAAGTATTGAATAATGACACGTGAGGAGTAGGTATATGATATTTGTATGGTTAAGATGATTTGAACTAAAATCTTACAGCCATATGTCTTGTAATAGGAAATAACTTGCTTCCTATGTTACAACTTATTATTTTTAAATTGGATCAAATATTGCCATTTGCTTCTTAAAGATTCAGTCACAATACTTGACTTCAGGATAATATACTCTGATTAAATGACCTGCCATATTGTCCCTTTTTTAGAGGAAAGTATCCTTATAAATAAAGATATGTCTCCTATCATTTTAAATGTACTAAAAGTATCTTTTAAATGAGCATTTATTTTGATAGCATATACTTGACATTTTCAGGAATTTTTTTCCCCTTTGAATACTATGAAAAATATTTTTATATCTGATTTACTAGGGTAGCCACTGTTGTTTAATAAGCTGTCTCTCTATAGATGTTGCAAATAAAAGGAATGTCTGTTCAGAACTGAGTTCAGTGTTGCATCTTGCCACAACAAAAATATATTCCATAAAATCATAACTTTTTTCAAAATTACCGAG
Organism: Nesogale talazaci; assembly: GCA_004026705.1. Classification (NCBI taxonomy): domain Eukaryota; kingdom Metazoa; phylum Chordata; class Mammalia; order Afrosoricida; family Tenrecidae; genus Nesogale; species Nesogale talazaci. The sequence goes on along the minus strand of PVJH01002616.1, from coordinate 17,387 downwards.
TACTTAATAACTAAAAGAAGATATTTCATTTTGTCAATTGATTTTCAGACTTAAGTCTAAATGTCATTTTAAAGTCTTATCATAAAATATTTTTAAATGCTTCACTTTGTGTTAGTCAAATAGGGAGTCACAGATGAGAAACTAATTTGATAGCTGTGCCTTTTATTGCAGAGCAAGTTCTTCTGGATCAGAACTCTCACAGCCCTCCACCAAGCCCGTTCTCAGCACAAGCTTTTCACAAAGGGGCAAGTTGCACCGCCCAAGGGTTTGATTACGGTCTTGGAAAGACTACAGGTAGGTGTTTAAAGTGAGGCTCTTATTTAATACACTTGAATATATTTTCTAACCTTTCTTTCTCTTCTACCCATTGTTATTTCTCTTCACCCACAAAGTTCTACGAAAGGTCGTTTACAGGCAATTAACACTTAACATGGAAATAAAGCTAGCCTTTCTACAATATTATTTTCTTGCCAATTTTAGCTTAAGTTTATAGAAATTCCTTGGCTTCCTCCCACCCCCTACTTGAGAGGAATTCATTTTGCATAGATACAGCTGAAAAGTAATGCAGAAGAGCAACCAAGAACTTTTCCAAACTGTCCGTTTAAAATCAGAATATATTTTCAAGTAATGTGTTTATGCACTGCTATACTTCATCCTCATTAAATGTGAATGAGCTAAGATAGCTTAGTGGTTTGGGGATTAGGCAAAAGTGCATTTGGCTATGAAACCAGAAAGTTATAAAAGGAAAAGCCACCTAAACTACATGAATATAAAATGTTTACAGTTCCTGTTAACTTCATTATATGGAGAAATCCGCATCATGAACAGTCCAAACTGTTGTTTTATTCCAAAATAACCGATAGCTGAAATTCATTCAAAATTGCATTTGTGTGTAGATTCAGACATGCTCATCTTCTTTCCTATGCATGTGGCACTAACTCCCTCAAAATCACTCACATTGTCAGCATACAATATACACAGTTTGATGATGGACAGAAGGAAGAAGATCGCCTATGTGGGAGTAATTTTTAAATTTTATTTATACTAATTCACAGGACTTGATTTCAAGGAGTAAATATAGTATCATGCCTAAGTTGAATAGCAAGTGATGGAACTAGTCCATGAAATACAAATTACATTAGTGTATTAAAAGCTATCCAATTTAATACTTTATCACTGTTCTTTTTCATGATTGTTCTGGAAGTTGTAACTAGAGTTATTAGACAACACAACAAAAACAAAGGCATGCAAAGTGGAAAAGCAATATTCAATTTAAAGTAAGACTACTTTCCACAATATATCTTGTGATGAGAGCTTAGCAACAAGACTGTTCATTTTGGTTTTTCTTCCTCTCTTGAATTGATCTATTCTGTAGGCCTGGTTTCTGTCAGCTTGCTCATTTGTAGTCGCTGTGATTTCTGTAAACTTAAGCTAGATTTCATATTTTCTCGAAGGTGACTTTTGATGATGATTTTTTTCCCTTTATATCTCTTTCTCGTTCTCACTCTCCGTACTTCAATTAAAATCTCTTTGTTTACATTCCACTACTATGCTTCAATAGTAATTTCTATAAGGCATGCTTAATTCAAATTGTATACTTTTCATCTTTAAAATGCCTTGACACATGATAATGGAGTACTATCATTGTAAATCATTTGAGGACTAGAAATCAACTTGCAAGGACCACAAAACATTTCTGAGAATGTTTGCCATTAAATAAAAATAATGAGGTTTTTCAATAGATTATAAAATCAATTGAATTATTAAATAAAAATAATGAGTTTTCTTTTTCAAATACTATTCCAAAATACCATGCATTTGTTACTAGGTCTTTAAAACATTTAGATGGGGCAAAGAATTATTAAAATACATACATAACTCGATTAACTATATTTAGTCTTTATTTACTTGCCTTGAATATCAATTTCCATTTTCTTGTAAAAGTCTTCAAAATCCTTTCTATAATCTACAGTGTCATCTTTTTTTTTTTTTTTAAGTAGGGACATCTTGGGTAAATGGCTCTTTCTGTGTAAGTCTACCCCTTTTTTGACACTTCTGTTGAAATTTTCACTCCGGACACTGTATTGGAATTTGGGGATTATGGCAGAAAGGCTACTATTTTTCTAGTTTCTTCAACTAGTCTGAATGTCTTTTCACTTTTCCTTTTCTTTAATGCTACTTAAACATAAATATATGTATGCTTATAAAATAGAGGAGCTACCATCCATCGACTTACTTCATGTCTTCACTAAACACCTTTCTATAAAGTCCCTGGTATTTAATTATAAGGAAGAGTAATTTCAAATTTAAGCAAAAACATTAAAATTAGGAACTCCCTTTTTATCATATAGGCCTTAGTAGATCTCTATATTATCCTTCTAGAAAAAAAGAAAAAAAATCATTGTTTTAAAATTGATAACTTTAAGTGTCTTTGGTAGGCTCAGTAGAAAAACGACAAGTATTGCTTTTTTGGTATAAATTAAATGTACAAATTCTTAAGAGTTTTCCTCTTTCAATGCTTTATTTTACAGTAAAGAGTATTAAGTGCTTAATATCTGCATGAAATGTACTGCATGTGAGGACGGCTGGTAGTAGTCAGTGTTGGGTGTCATTGACTTAGCTCATCATTCATACATGTGTGGTATTGAATGAACTTATCATAGATACTTCATAGACTCTATTCTTCCTTCCATGATGCTCCTTTTTGTCTCATGAATTTAGATGGTTTTGTAGGTGGACTGTTTATTCAAGATTGGATGAAATGCTTTCATTAAAAAAGAAAGCATACGTAAAATTTGAGGAAGAAAAAATCACCAACTTCCACACATTTCTGAATTGGCATAGCTTTAATAAATATTTAACAATATCTGAATGTTATAAAGCACCATCCACTTTGCCATTTGGGATGTTAATTAATAACGAGTTGTAGTTTTGACTGTTTTGCCCACTGCAGGTGACCAACTGAGTGCCATATTGAATTCCATTCAGTCACGGCCCAATGTCCCAGCTCCTTCCATCTTTGATCAAGCTGCAAAACTTCCCTCTTCCCTAGTCCACAGCCCATTTGTGTTCGGACAGCCCCTTTCCTTCCAGCAGCCTCAGCTTCAGAGTAAGTCTGTCAGCCTTACCTGCCTCATCATCACGCCATGACTGAAGCTTTGTTCGGAGTTGTTTATCAGTTACAAATGATTTCTCAACTCACCTGATGCTTTTATTTCATTAGGGTGTGGCCCCCCCACCCATATTTTCGTAAGCTACTCCGAGAGAAACATTCTGCAGTTGCAGCGTTTGTTCTTAATTGCAGTTCTCCTTTACTAAGAATAGTTCTTTACCATGCAGGTTTTATCTTTCTAATCTTAAACTCCAATATTAGTAAATACATGCAGTGAAAATATTAAGGAAAAGACAAATTGAGATTTTCTTTCTTAACATGTTTATGGTAAACACCAATTCTAGAGATAACTTAGATTGTTTCATACTAGATCTGTGTTACTTAGTGATGCCACACAGGAACAAGCCTAGTTCAACTTACCAACAAGTGGGTGAAGGACAGACCATATTGATGTCACCAAGTGCGTGTGTTTTTTTTAAGTGAAGTTGACATCTATGGGAAGTAAAGAGCGAGATTGCCACATTTTTTTTTCAAATTGTTCAGTTCCTCTCTTGCTCCCTCTTCTATTTAAAATGTTGAACTGGTGATTTGATTTCAGCATGTTACAAGATTACCTAAGCTGTTCATCCATGATATCAACCCAAGTTGCTAGAGAAAATAGACTCAGTTCTGATGGAAAAATAGGCTCAAATTATACTTTGCCGGGTGTTCCTTTTCCTTAATAATCTGCTGAGTCTTCCTCATATAACTCCCAATGATGCTTACAGTGTGAATACAAATTATTCTTGGCCCTCTAAGCTCATGTTGGCTATCTAAGCCCACTCAGTGAATGAGATTGTTTATTAGAATCTCAATTTCTGCCCCCTTGGTTTGAATTCAGATGAGTCACCTCTTTATTGCATAATTTCCATGTGCACTTAGGTCTAAGATAGTACTCTGAAAATAATATTTTGGTATTAACTCCTGTCAGTATTACCTAAAAGACTACTAGATACGCTTTAGTAAAAGGCTGGAGAGTACATTTGTATGCATAGTTATGTTACTAATGATGACTACTATCCATCATAGGTAACGTATACGCAAGAATCCAAACTTTCTGGTTTTACTGAAAGTACTTAGTTTGGAAATACAAGTAGCTCTATGAGTAGTGGCATCCCTATGTAATTGGCCTCTCTGTTTGTGGATGATACTCACTTGAGTGTCTTAGTAAGAAGAGAATTTCAAGTAAATGTACCAGTGTTATGGGTGTGAGATGTTTTCTCTCCTGCCACAATAAACATTATAGAAGGAAGAGAGAAATGTAATTTACTAATTTTGTAGGGCAGCAGACTTTTAGTAACTAAATACAATCAGGTTGCAATATTTTCAATGCAGGGATTGTGGGGGGGGAGGCAAAAAGGAAGATTATAATTGGCCAAATGGAAAACTCTTATTAGGAATAAAATATTTGCAAAAGAAATTGTCTTGATAATGTCATAGCAACAGCAAACAGAGGTAGAAATAAATGCTGTTGTTTTGCTGACGATTTGTTAGAAATCTTCACAAAAGCAAATGCAATTACTATTTTTATGTTGTAAATTTTTATGAATAAAACATACTATTTCAAAACAGAGAACTGCTAAGATTCAGTTTGGTTCTTCGAGCAGATAACAGGCTTTCCAGTGAGGTGGTTCTGCCAAGTCCGTGCCTGGTGTGTGTGCTACCAACAGCATTTCTTTTACCACCGTCATAGAGTCAGTGTGAAACTGTGCAAGGAATGCCTCACGTACCAGCCTCCTGAATACGCACTTTCCTGCTTTCAAATGAAGGCAGTGATTCAGACTCTTCTGTTTTAAGATCATTTTATCGGGGGCTATTACAGCTCTTAGCGCAATCCATACATCAATTGTATCAAGCATATTTATACATAGGTTACCATCATTATTTTCTAAACATTTACCTTGGTATTTGAGCCCTTGGTATCAGCTCCTCTTTTTACCCTCACTCCTCCCATCTCATCCTTATAACACCTTGATAAATTATAAATTATTATTATTTTCATATCTTACACTGACTGCTGTCTTCCCTTCCCTGCAGTTTCTCTCCCCACTCCCCTCCTCCCATTTTCCCCCTACCCTCCTGGTATCACTACTTCCGTTTCTCTTCCTAAGGAATTTATCTGACCTGGATTCCGTGTGCCCTGAGCTCCTTTCTGTACCTGTGTATATGCTCCAGTCTAGCCCTCAGTGAAAGGCAGGACTGGGCCCCATGATAGCGGGGACTGAGGAAGCCTCAAGGAACCAGAGGAATATTGTGTGTTTTCATCGGTGCTGTACTGTGTCCTGGTTGACTCATCCCTTCCCTGTGACTCTTCTGTGAGGGGATATCCCTTTGTCTACAGATGGGTTTGGGGTCTCTGTGCCAACCCCCCTCATTCTCAACTATATGTTTTCTTAGAAGCTCCTATTCTCCGCACAACACTACAGTTTAAATCTCATAAGACAGAAGTAAAACTAGAAAAAGCATGGAATCTTAACAATTGTTTTAATGTTTTTAAAACAAGTTAGTGGTATTGATTGCTTTATTTTTGGGTGTTTAAACGTGAAAAGATACTTACTATTAAGGCTCACCCTGATTAACATCATTTTTCTTAAGCTTCATTATCATCTGACCCTAAATGTCACTGTCACCCCCATCCCATCAACATTTCACTCTGCTTAAAAATGGCTTACTCATATGGAACTTCCCTTTAATAATTAATAAAATGAGAACCATTTCCATGCTATACATCATGATACCAAACTCTACTACTTACGTGTAGGGAAACGTGTGCTGTTTTTGCTTATACTGAATATAAATGGTGTAATAAACACAGTAATTAATCCTCGTGTGAGGTAATGTGCATTACTTTCCTTTGTAGAGAAAGAATCAGACTTGGAGACAGTAAATGATTGTCCTTGTACACAGAGGTCGTAAATGACAGAGCCGAAATGGGAAGCCAGTATTCTACTGCCTACAAAAGCCATGTTCTTTAAGTATACTATTCAGTCACCTACCGATAAATAATCCAAAATATGTTTTCTAATGTATATTTTAAGTGTAGCTTTAAGAATATTGGGGAAAAAAACTTCCTTATAAGTCAAGTTACCAATTAGGTAGAGGTGTTCTGCAGAGAAATGTGTCTCAATGCCACATTATGACTCTGTAGCATTTCTGTGCGCCCGAGTCACAGTAATTCCGTTTATCTCCTCCTTCCCACTCACCCCCAGCTTAGCTTATCTTTGAAACATAAAATAATGGATGCATTACATTAACTCAGTATCCCCACCTGGTTATTAATTTTTTAATTAATGGGAAGATTTTATTGTTCATACACATAAACATATAGTTTCAAATGTTATTCTAGTGAATAAAATAGTTACAGAAATAAAAAGGGTTATCTTTGTTTCATCATCTGTAAATGCACACCCAAAAGGGAAACATGTCTATTTATAATTTGCGTTACTTTTATTTTATTTTATTTTTATTTAGGCATCACTGCCCTGGTGGTGGGAGTAGGAGGTCCAGCCTTTGCTTCTGTGTAGCTGGAATTGAACCTCCATCCCAGTGGGCCGCAGTCCCGCGCACAACCACTACACCACCAGGGCTCAGCCCATTTGCTTTACTTTTAAATAAATAAGTTTTTTAAAGTGTAAGGAAATTGGCAATAAGGTTTTCGTGGCGTTAAGGGGATATGGTATTTAGTTCTGGTTTCCTAGAGAGTATTGCATTTCTGATTTTCCATTCTTCTGAGGGCATCATCACTTGATGTCTCTGTGCCTCCACCAGTGTTTCATACGTTGTAGGCATCCCAATCGATACTGACTCTAAACCACTCCTAAAGCTTTCTCTTTTTCTCAGTAAAGCGGGATTTTGTTTACAGAGGACATGGAACACTTAGGAGTATAAATCAAAAGGCCTCTTCTGAAAAATCTGAGCAAACCTTTATTAAACACAAATACCACAGAGTGAAGCTATTGTTTCTGTACATATCCCCTACCAAACCCATATACTGTATATGCTGTATGTACTTGTACTATAGGGCATAGTACACTATATGCTGTATAAGTACTGCGTGCTAACCGATTGCGCCACTGGAGCTCCTACTATATGCTATATACACTCCAGGTGCTGATTCCATCTCTCTAATCCTTACCCAAAGAATTCTGTACCTTTTTGATTTATTCTTCAAAACCACAATTTTAGGCAGCCCTAAAGGACTCAAATTGTATTCCTTTTCCATATTCTTTGGGTTTGGGCAACAAACAGAAATCTTAGGGGGCAAGATCAGGCCTGTAGGGTAAGGTTGGCCAACAAAAATTATCTGGCGACAGCAGTTCTTGCTGCTCTCGAAGTAGTGCAGTCCAATGTTTGCTGAGAAAGGCTATCAAGAATATCCCTTGGGAAAGTAAAAAAAAATCACCATAACCTTCTGAGTTGACCTCTCTGCCCTGAATTCATCTTTAAGATAAACCTACCCCCTGGACATACATACACATGCCCATACATGTCAGTCCTATCATACATAAGACTATAACATTTATAGTTCTTGTACTTTCACTTCAAAAGCGAGAACTTGACAAAGTGAGGCAAAAAAATGCTGAATGATGCTTCTGCGTTGTTATTTGTCTTATCTCAATGGAAAGTTCTCTGCAAAATGAAATTTCATTAATTGTAGTTTCTCTTCTCTGATAATAGTTGATGGTGATAGATATAATCTGAGTAGATACCTAACCTCTTAAATATGAAGAATTCCCATTACATTGCCCATCTTAATATCTTGTTTATAAAGTTCTTTAAACATTGCCAACTAATAAATTAATGCAATCTCTAATATCATAACTTGTTGATTACATTTGAGTTTAATGCTAAAACTTACCCTTTTATAAACTAGCTGCTATAGCATGAACTTTACTTTATATAATTGTGACAATTTTGAAATATATGCTTCGAGTTTGTATCAGAATTCATGATTAGTCAGCCTTGTGGTTATATACCTAGGTGATATATTAGTAATATCTAATTGTGAAATTTAGCATTTGTGATCACTTTTTAATTATTGACTCATAAAAGAATATGTGCCACTTTTAAAATCCCCAGTTGTTCATGCTGATACCACATGGTGATGGGAGCATTGATTCTTCTCATTTATAGGGCAGTTCTGTTACTCTGGTAAATTCATATTTCCTTCTGTGAAATTCAAATAAATATTTTTCTCACTTTAAAAAGAGGTGTTATTTTATTAATACCCGAGCCTTACATATTGATTTTTAAGAGGTATTTCACAATGCAGTTTGACATTTTTGTGACCAGGCAATTAGGTGACCCAGGAACTTAATACTTAGGCTTCAAAAGCCAGAAAACAAAGATTACATGAGATAGAGAGAACCATGCCGTTCGTAGGAGAAACTCTATGTCAAACAAATAACACTGCCTTCTAATGTGCACTGATGCGGAAGAGGGCCGGGGGACATTTTATGATGACTTGGAGAAAAAAGACACAATTATTCACTCCCTATAAAAGTTTTCTCAAAGTTGATCAAAGCTCTTATGAATTGCTTTTCTTTAAGTTGAAAATTTAAAACCTTCAAAATTAACTGTCACTTTAAGTATAGATAAATAGCAAATATCATAATGTCATAAGTAAATGCCTAAAACAAGCACTGTCACTAATCCTGGCGTACTTTCTTTAGTCCTTTAAGCATCACCTTCTTTAGATTTTCTTTTAAAACAAAAACCATGTCTAGAAATCGCTTTTCTTTAGTCCCTGTAGCTCACTGGAGAGATGTCGGGATCATTTGACTTTTAACTTTTCCAGGAGTCTGTCCTCAACCTGGAATGTCTAACCCTTACACACCTGTAGCTCTTCACCACATTTATGTTTGGGGGCTTCCAGTGGAGGTGGTGTCCTTCTGATTTCTTGCTTTCTGGATCCTTTGTCCTCCTGCCAACCCTTGGTATAAAGATTTTTTGCAATCAAACCACGAGACCCCTATGATCAAATTCCTTTGAACTATTCTGATCAGAAACTGGCATTTTATAAGTTTGGCCTTGAAGGTGAGGGGTTTCATCATCACGACAAACATTCTCAGTAATAAATTACAGATCTTGCATTGTGTGAGATTTAAATAACAGAATTTCCTTTGCAGTATTAAAACACATTTTGGGTTTTAGAGGTCTGCTTTGTTTTGTTTTTTAATAGTTTTGTTTTGTTTTTTCAGTTTTGAACTTCAGCTACATTTCAAACTTAGATTAACATAGTTTTATGATGTGTATGACCTGTCGGTATCCATCTTGCCATTCCCCCGGGAGCCCCCTGTGCAGCCTCTCGTTCCCACCCACAGAAACTGGGCTCGCAGTCACTGACCTATGCTTCATCGAGGCCAGTTGTCATTTTAAGACCTCCGCAAAGTTGATCTGCCCCCCACCATAATCGGCCGAGTTGTCTCTCCTTTTTCCTTGAAGTACTTTCTTCATTTGCTTGCAGATGATCTCCAGTACTTCCTCACCAGTTGGTTGTTTCCAGTCTCCTTTGTCTGCCGTCTGTTTTGTGTTTTCCTAGGATTGCCCACATGTCTCTGGCCTCAGCCCTGTCTTAGGCCTCATCCCTTCAGTGGTCTCTCTCTGTCGTGGATTATCTCTCCAAAGGAATCACCCCGTGATGATGTTGTTAGGTGCCACCGAGCCAGTTCCAACCCATAGCACCCTTATGGACAACCCAACAGAATGGAACGCTGCCTGACCCTGCACCCCCTCACAATTGTTCTCTGGTCCACGCCCGTTCTTGCAGCCACTGTGCCAGTCCCTCTTGTTGAGGGACTTCCTCGCCGTCATCGCCCCTCTCCCCCGCTTTACTAAGCACGATGTGCTTCTCAAGACTGCTCTCACCTGACAACATGTCCATAGCCGGGAGACAAAGCCTCCCCACCCCTGCCTCTGAGGACCACTCTGGCCAAGACAGATCCTGTTTGTTCTTGTGGCAGTCCGTGATACTTTTAGTATTTTTCTCCAGCTCCTTAATTCCATTTCCTTGTCCACTGTCCAATTTTCACATGCATGTGAGGCTATTCAAAATACCATTGCTTGGGTCAGGCCCACCTTAATCTTCCCCAACTTGCCTCCTTGCTTTTCAACACTTTTAAAAGGCCTTCTGCCCAGCGCGGATCGTTTGATGTCTTGATTGCTGCTTCCATGAGCACTGATTGTGGATCCATCTGATATAATGTGTATGTATTTATTTATTGCTTTTCTGCTTTCAGCTCCATAAAAAGAAGGGCTTGGGGGGTGGGGGGGTTGTTTTGTTTTGTTTTGGGGCATCACTGCCCTGGTGGGAGTAGGAAGTCCAGTCTTGCTCTCGGAGAACTGCTGCTGGATTTGAACCTCCAACCCTGTGGGCCGCAGTCCCGCACACAACCACTATGCCACCGGGGCTCAGCCCCAAAAGAAGGGTTTTGTCTTTGGTTTTCTTAATTGTTGAATCCCAGTGGCTGGCACAAAGAAGATACCCAGTACCTTCCATCAAACGGCTTCTTAACCTACAATTGTTTGATCTTTTCTTATGGCCAGAATTATAAATCAGTCAACTGAGCATTTTCTGATTTGAGCAAAAGAGTATATTCAATTGTTTTGTTTGCTTCCTTGTTTTTAATATCAATAATAAGAAGAAAGTTATCTGTGTGATAGCAAAATTTATTTCTGCACAACAAGTTTATTTTTATTGCTGATTTAACTTTAAATTAAAAAAATAAGACTTTAAATAACTGGATTTTTTTCACTTTTAAATCAAGATTTGTTTCAGCTTACCATTTTTAGTTATCTATCCCAAATGTTCCATTAATTATTTGAGTAAGAGATAAATTATTTCATTTTAAATTCTTAGCGGCCTTACATGATATAAAATATTAATGTGCAGTCTCTTGTAAAAAAAAAAAGACACTTGCTCCCATATTTCAAAATGTAATTTAAATAAAACCGGTATCCAGTAATAGCTACAAAACAGACCAGGTTTTGTGGTGGAGGTGGACTCGAGAAAAGCGTCAGCCTTAAATATCACCTTGAGTCATTGCTGAGCGACTTACAGGAAAAGCGATAGCCATGTATTCAGGAAACAAGGACTCAACAGGCTAAACTAAATAATGTTTCTCTATTTCCTACTATTTATGAAAAATTATTATACATCCTTGTAAGTAAATGAACACCAAATTTAAAATTGTGTGTGTGTGTGTGTGTGTGTGTGAAATGAAAAGGTCCAACTTGGTTTATCAGCCCATGAACATGTAAGTGAACAATTGGATCCATCATTAAGAATCTAAATAAATAAATGATTTGGTTTCTGGTTTTAATTTTAGAGAACTCAAACATTTTTAATTGTTGGAAATGTAGTGGAATACAGTTTTAGCCACCCCTGGTCATACGCCATTAGAAATGCCTTGTTTTTGTTGTGTGCGCTGCCAACATCGTTTTCCCATTGAATCTGTGCTGCTTCTTTGCCAGTGTTTTCCACTTGTAGACTCTCCACCTCGCAACCTTGCTTCTCATGAGCGCATTGACTCACATTGTGGTGTGGCGGGGCCTGCTTCTGCTCCCTCATCTCTGTCTCTCAGACTCCAGGGTGGGGATGCCTGCACTCATGGACCGGTCCTCCTGAGCAGCAGGGCCGCTGTCAGTCACCGTGGCTCCTTTTCCCTCCATCCCATGTATTAATTGACATTTGGAATCTTGTGTCTTTATGATTTGGTATCTATTTAGTATTCTAGTATAGCAATCCTAATTTGATATGCATATTATGACATGTGTAGGTTAAATATTATTCTAATTTTAGAATTGCAAACCTATGTGAGGCCTTAAAAATTAAACTAGGTGTCCATCAGAAGAAATGTCTAATTTGGGGAATTAAATTATTGTGGTCCAATGCAATGATTCATGTGTAAGACATGAAACATGAGAATTCTGTAGTATGTTATGGAGCACTTTTGTTTGAAGCTCAATTTTTGTTACACAATAGGAAAATCCATTTCATTCTTTTTGTCTTTGTTAAGTTCAGGTTCTGTAATTTGACTTAGTCATCTTGGCACAAAATCCCATATAGTAAAGAGAAAAATACAAAGACTTTGGAAGCAATAACTAAAATAGTACATACATTTTTAAAAACATTGCAGATTACCTATTTTCGTAGAACTGGATAAAAGTTTTAAGACCATCCATTGTAAAAAGGACAGTGATACTATATAATACTATACCATACTAAATATTGTCTTATAATCTGATCTGTGTACCATATAATATTGCCTGTATCATCTAGTATTATGTCTCATATGTACTATATATTTGATATCATTATAGTATATCATGATCTTATAGCATTTTGTATATGTACTATATATTTTGATATCATTATAGTATATCATGATCTTATAGCATTTTGTAGGTCATTTAATAAATAAATATCTAACATGTTTAATGTATTTCAATATACTAAATTTTTACCCTGTCCTATATTATTTTTTCAGAATATCTTTAAGCTTAGAAAATGTGTCTGTGATTATTTACACTTACATACTATAAATACATTAAATTAATTGAGGGCTGTGAAAATACTATGTCTGTTCTAAATGTGTTTAATACGTATGTATGCTCATCAATGCTTCAAGGAAGGAGGCACTCACTCATTCACTCACTCTCCTCCCTCCCTCCCTCACTGTCATCAAGTCCATTCCTCTTCATTGCCAGCCTGCAGGACAGGGCAGAACTGCCCCTCTGGGTTCCTGTTTGCCTTTGACTAGTGATGTTCCTCACTGTGGATCAATGCCTCTGTTCATTCAGCCCTAGGAGCTGTTTCCATTATGAGTAAAAGTCAAAGGCCCCTCCAAGTGTGGTTCTGCTAGGAGTAGACAGGACATCAGCAGACATTCACAATTCTTTAACTTGCAACAGATGCGCAAATCAGACATTAGGAAATAACTGAGACAAGTGGACAGTCTTTGTTCTTACGACCTTCCTGGTTATAAGGAGTCCTGAAAGAAACTGTCCTTCTTCATAAGTTAAAGAGCAAACCTGTATCAGTATCCATAAAAGGGACTCTTTGAAGACAGATGCCAGTTATGGAAGATTTATGTTTTATTTATGTGTCTACATCCACCATTATGAGTACGTGGTTCAACCTTTGAATAAGTATGATGGTGAGGATCATGAAGATGTGTCCAGCTATCAGATTTTAAAAAGCATGTCCCAGACATTACACATTAAATTAGTGGTAATGCAAGGACTAGATTGCTGTTGAAGTATTCAAAATAAAGTCGTTGTTTTTAAAATTCTGCTCTACTATTACTATTGTAATAAAATGATATGGGCAATAGTTTATCTGTACCTGAGCAGTCTGAAAGCACTTACTTATACTTCTGTTTATCTCTGCTCTACCAAAAGAGCATTAATATCTAAAATTGTCTTCTGAAGTCATTTTTTTCCATAATTTTTTTTTTCCAAATTGAGCCCAGTCTCATAGCCCACCAAGTGGTGGTTGTGCTAGGATGCTAAAATATAGCTAGACTGTCAGTCACTGTGCTCTGTATAGTTTACTTTCATTCATCCCCAAAGTGAGATTCATTATTGTAAACACTGACGTGTTGCAATTAAAGTAATTGTTCCATTTGTGTGCATGCCCTCCAAAGCCTGTGTTGAACCTCCTTATTTCACAATAGTATTACTCATTGTACAGACATCTAGCCAACTTTTATACAACAGCTATTATTGCCTCTCCTCCGTGGCTTTTGGTCTCACAGTTGGGGAGAGATGTCTATGTAGAAGTAGGAGAGAAAAATGTGAAGTGTGGGGAATATATGTATTCAACAAAATTCGTTAAGCACTTACTGTATTTCAGGTGCTTGTCTTCACATTGATGGACCATCCTAAGGCAGCACTGTGATGCCAGACAGATAGACTATAGTGTCAAGCCCAGATGAACACACATGCAGAAGCACATACTCATGAAGCAAAAGGACATGACTTTAGAAGGAAAAGGTCCTCCTGAAGGCTGTGGCACTTAGTGCAGGAGAAGGCAGCCTGGATCTGATCCAGCAACGACACACATCATGGCAGAGAGTAGCATGGGAAACCAGTCCACCTGAATCAGATGTGATTAAATAATAGCTCTGTTGCACTCATATGCTAATCACAAATTCATTACAAATATTGCCTAAAAAAAAGTTATCTCCTGAGTATTCTAATAACCTAGTTGTACTTATTTGTATGCTTGTAAGTGATAAATTGAATAAATTCAGTTCTATAAATCATCAAAATCTGGAATTATTTCCCTAAATATATGAAGTACTTCACTCTACTGGAAATTTAGCCTTTCTTAATAGTATAAATTACATAATATATACTTTTCCAACAAAGGCAGTTAAAAGTTTTTTCTCTCTAGGCCCTAACTGAAGCTGTAAATTCTGTTTATAGTATAAAAACTGAGATTACAATCTTACTGAAAATTCTTACTGTTGGCATACATACTAATTGTTCAGTCTGTGTCTGATTCCATGAGAGTAGTTTCAATGATAGCGGTTGATAGTGGTGTACAGAAATGTTATGAGAAGTGTTTCCTTTTTCCACCCCCACTTATTCCTGTATTTTAATCGAGTGATAGAAAATTTTAGCAAGTTTAAAAATTGTTTCAGTGTTTATGTGTTGAACTATTCCTGAAGTATAACGTTGTTAACATGTTTCACTATGACATGGGCCACACAGGTGACCGAGGAAGTGTCTCGGCGTCTTCCAGAGTGGTCTCCACATCAGGAAAAGCGGAACTGTCCTCCAAACACAGCAAATCGCTTAAGCCGGATGGGCGCATGAGCCGAACGACCACTGACCAGAAGAAGCCACGGGGCACAGAAGGCTTATCCGCCAGCGAATCCCTCATGCTAAAATCCGATGCTGCCAAGTTGAGATCAGACTCTCACAGTAGGTCACTGTCCCCCAACCATAATACCTTGCAGACATTGAAGTCGGATGGGAGGATGTCTTCTAGCCTCAGAGCCGAATCCCCAGGACCGGGTTCTCGGTCGTCATCTCCCAAGCCAAAGACTCTCTCAGCCAACAGGACCAGCCCATCTGGTGCTAGTTCTCCACGCTCCTCCTCTCCACATGAGAAAAATCTACCTCAGAAGAACACTGCTCCTGCAAAGACAAAGCTGGACCCTCCTCGGGAACGTTCCAAATCGGACTCCTACACCCTGGATCCAGATACCCTCCGCAAGAAGAAAATGCCCCTGACAGAGCCACTAAGGGGACGATCAACGTCACCCAAACCGAAATCAGTACCAAAGGATTCTAAAGGTTCCCCTGGATCTGAGAATAGAGCTCCCTCCCCCCACGTGGTGCAAGAAAACCTTCACAGTGAGGTGGTTGAAGTCTGCACTTCAAGCACTTTAAAGACCAATAGCCTCACAGACAGCACCTGCGATGACAGCAGTGAATTTAAGAGTGTGGATGAAGGTTCGAATAAAGTTCATTTTAGCATAGGCAAAGCACCACTGAAAGACGAACAGGAAATGAGAGCATCCCCCAAAATCAGCCGCAAGTGTGCTAACAGGCACACAAGGCCCAAGAAGGAGAAATCCAGCTTCCTTTTCAAAAGTGACGGGTCCAAGCCTTTGGAACCAGCCAAGCGAGCCATGTCCCCTTCTGTGGCCGAGTGTGCCCGCGCGGTCTTTGCCTCTTTCCTTTGGCATGAGGGCATTGTCCATGATGCTATGGCCTGCTCCTCCTTCCTCAAATTCAACCCCGAGCTCTCTAAAGAACACGCGCCTGTCAGGAGTAGTTTAAATAGCCAGCAGCCCACAGAGGAAAAGGAAACCAAGCTGAAAAACAGACACTCACTGGAAATCTCCTCTGCCCTTAACATGTTCAATATCTCACCTCACGGACCAGACATCTCTAAAATGGGCAGCATCAACAAAAACAAGGTCTTGTCCATGCTCAAGGAACCACCCCTGCACGAAAAGTGTGAGGATGGAAAATCCGAAGCCACGTTTGAAATGTCCATGCACCACACCATGAAGTCCAAATCGCCTCTCCCCTTAACCCTGCAACATTTAGTGGCCTTCTGGGAAGACATCTCTCTGGCTACCATCAAAGCTGCTTCCCAGAATATGATTTTTCCAAGTCCCGGTTCCTGTGCAGTCCTCAAGAAGAAAGAGTGTGAGAAAGAGAATAAAAAGGCCAAAAAGGAAAAAAAGAAAAAAGAGAAGGCGGAAGTTCGGCCCAGGGGTAATTTATTCGGTGAAATGGCCCAGCTGGCAGTTGGAGGCCCAGAGAAGGACACCATCTGCGAGCTGTGTGGAGAGTCCCATCCATACCCGGTGACCTATCACATGAGACAAGCACACCCAGGTAAGCCCGGTGCTGGGAAATCGCTGGGAGGGCCTCTCTGCTCTCTCTCTAAATAAGTCAAGCTTGACTTAAGGCGTTGTTCTCTCAAAGTATAGGGCACATATATTGCCATAGAATGTCATTTTGAAAGTACATGATCAGTGTAGTTTTTGCAAAATATAGGTAACGAAGTTTAAATGACTAGGTTGGCATTTGTTAGTCTCATTTCAACGTATCACATTTTGAGACATTTAAAAAATAAATATTCTGTGTATTACTCAAAGAATACTACAGGGAGGTATGGGAACTTTTGGGGAGGGGGGTTCTCCAGAAAAGTTACTGAAATTTCCCAGCAAGGTATTAAGATGTCTCACAAAATAGAAATAATGGCACGCATACATTCACGTGACTGATCTCAGTAATGGAGCCCTGGTGGCATAGGGGTTGTACGTTGGACTGCAGTCTGAAAGGTCAGCAGTTGAAAGCGCCAACCACTCCTTGCAAGAGAGATGGAGCTTTCCACCTCTGTAACGAGTGCCAGTCTTGGCAACCCACCAGGACAGTTCTACCCTGCCCTGTAGAGTGGCCTGGGGTCAGCACTGACTTGATGGGCGTGGGTTTGGTTTTGATTTGGTGATTTCGGTGCTTTTCTTCTTCAAAGTTCAGCTCAGACAATTCAAGTTCAGCTTGAATTCTTTGGGTCTCTTCTTAAGAAAATGATACCTTTTGTTTTATCAAAAGACTATGTCTTAGATAGATATTAAGATTTCTATCGCACTCATTATGTGGATTAACTTTTTAAAATGTATGAGTTTTGTGCAGTGTTTTCACTACACATAGAAAGTGAAATACCTAAAGTCTTTTTAAAATATATATATCTCTTAAATGATCAACT